>VUQJ01004397.1:18611-39084 GCA_015108635.1 Andinoacara biseriatus
CCTGCAAAACGCTTCCCATGAATTTTTCTTTAGAAACTGCAGCACTTGAACTGTGCAGTATTTTAGTCCTTAAGGAGCAGTTTTAAGGCACAAGTCCTCAAACTCTATTCCCACTGCAGCTTGTTAGCTGCCTGGGCAGGAAAACACATACACACACTCATTCAGTCGCACTGCTTTGGCGCGTTTGGGCTTGGCAGAGTAAAGGCAGCCAACTTCTAAAGCAGTCTACATACAGTATAAGCCGGTTAGAGTATAATGGTTTAAATAAAAGCGGGCAGAGAGAAAGGGATTATGACTGTCTGTGTAGGCCTGTTATACTTTATCCCTTTGCTGTTCCTTATAAAGGAGTTTCTGTAGCACCGCTCAGAGACCCTCCATAAACCGTCTGCGACTGTATCTTTACTTCCTGCATTTATGCTCTTGCAGGGTATTATCAGGTAAAAGATTTTTAGATTTTTTCTGTATCCCGACATCATCCTCTATCCTCCAGTGTTATTTAAAGCAGATTATATCATTAATGGAAAAAAGAAACAGCCGTTTCACCTGCTGTTTCCCTAAACATTTCTTGGCTTGCTGTAGCGCTGCACCTTTTTTTTCCTTCAGTCGTAAAATGTTAATTTTCTTGCAGTTGTGTGTTTTATCTTTTTTCTTTTGAAATAGTGGCAAATGGTTGAGAATGATTTAATTCCGATTTTCACATGGTGGAGCTGAAATCGTTTCTTACAAAAGCTAATTTATCATTTCATTTTGTGAATGTGCACCATTACAGCCCACTGACAGACAACACTCAGCTTTTTGTATTTGCTTTTGCCTCTCAGAATTTTTTGCTGAATATCCTGCCAAAGAGAGGAAAAAAATCCCGCCTTTCATAAAAACAAGAACACACATTTCGGAAATCTGACAAAAGCTTGTTTAAAACTAAAAATGATATTGGCATGCTGGACGTCTCTGAAGTCAAATTAATCAAGCGTAACATTCAAGCTCTAAATTAAATTTTTCTGTTAAAGAATGCAAGTAAATAACTTTAATTTGGCATCTTAATTTTAATTTTTTTTCTTTTTTGTGAAACAGTAAATTGAATTTGAAAAATCTTAGATAACAATAATTATATTTTAGCATTAAAAATATAATTTTGAATGCTGTTAATTTAGGGCAGCTGTGCACAAAAGCACTGCATGGATTGTTTTGTAAATTCGACCTTCCTCTAGCCTCAATTTCTAGTTGATTTATATGTGAATGACTTGTGTTGAATTTTACACAGAAATTAAAAGGTTCTTTATGCTTTCTCCACCACTTGTCTCAGCACCTCAACAGAGAGCAACAGTAACTAACATTAACGTAGAAATTAAGGCTATTAATCACTACCGGCTCCCAACACATTAAAGCCACCATAAATTCGAAGTGAGGACAAATAGCAAAAACTGGCTTCAGTTCCGTTTTGTGACTAGATGATCTAGAAGAGAGGGTGAAGTTCTAAGTTATCGAGTAACATCAGACAAGCTTAGTTAACAAGCTGCATCCAAACCTGATAACCTGTCTTTTACCTGCTAATTAGTGCTAAGTAAGAGACTCACAAAATACGAGAATTTCACTCACCAAAACTGAGGCATAGGCTTCATGGACAGGCTGTACCATACAGCCAGCCATATTATTTGCTAGATAATTCTTCCAAAGGCACCAGCACCCCAAACACTGTTGAGAGGTCCAGTTCAGTCACTCACATTAGCAGAGATGAAGCCTCGCAGACAGTGGATGTTATTGTTGGCATACCTGTCAGTCAGAACACCTACACCACACCTCTGGCTTCAAGTCATTTTAAAAAACATACTATAAACTGATTTGCCAGCATGATTCACACGCACCTTAATTTACCACAATCAAAGCAGGTTAAAGTTATCTGTTAAAATTTCCCAGCCATGAAGTGGGCAGAGACCTGATTAAAAACAGACACCTGGTCTCAGAATCATCTTAAAAACGAACAAAGTAGAGAGGCACAAGATGTGCGTTAGATTTTTGCTCTTCTTCATCTCTGTGCCTCTTTGCTGTTGTATGTCAAAGGGCCAGTGCGCACACACTGCACCTTACCCTAATTCTCATGCTGATAACGTGTGTGTGTCTGTTTGTGTATATGTGTGCATGTGCTTGTGCGTGCGCTTGCGCGTGTGTGCGCATGTGCGTGACAGATAGTAATCCATCACCATAATGGAGCTTTAATGGCTGCAGTAAAAATCATCTTCAACAAACTCTCTCTTTCTCTCTCTTGCACAAACACACATCTTGTGTGTACCTCCGTCTACCTTGTCTACCTCTCTGCTTCCCACAATCCTCTCTGCCACTCCATAAATCAGAACTCAAGCTTACAGCGTTCACTTTAGCCTCACGCTGTGCACTCACACACACCTGGCATGTCAAAACCCAAACCACTGGATCACACACACCAATTCAATAACACCTACACTCATAAACAGACACGCACACACAGAAACACACGCAGTCATGAATCTGGCAGAATTTTCCCACTTCCATTATTTCATCTGCGTTTCTCTCTGACCACACACTGTGATTGCATGAGACACGATCCATGGGAGCTTAAAACCAAAACATCCAAACTTGTACCTCATACCTGGAAACTGTTTATATTTAATTTCTTTGGGTCATTAACAACTTTTGAATTATACATAGCAGGAGAGGAAGTTTATTGCTTAGCAACAACAACACTTTTTTTCCTACGAGTATTAAATTTTGATCACTTTCTAAAGGATGCTGGGCTTTGTTTTTCCTAGTTTTGGCCGTCATTCATCATATCAGTCATCATATCAGTTATGAGAATATTTTTCTCCGTAGGTTAATTGTATCAATTTAAGAATGTTGCAACACAGCTTTTTAATGGAGCCCATTATATTTGCAGGCATGAAAAACAAGGGGGTAAGCAAGAGGGGAATCAAGGTCTTGACATTTATCTTTGTTTTTATTACTGAAAAAAGGGGATCTTACTGGATATTCCTTTACAGTCACACAAAAATAATTTCAGTCAAGTCCATTTTGCTCAAAACAAGATTGTTACCTCTGGTCTATGCAGGCCATATATGCCAGGCCATATACATAGGAGAGACCGAACAACCACTCCAAAGGCCTACTGTGTGGTACATCGTAGGAGAGACCGCTTATACATTGGCTGTAGCTCAGGAGGTAGAGCAGGTCACCCACTGATCGGAAGGTTGGTGGTTCGATTCCTGGCTACTCCAGGCTGCGTGTCAATGTATCCTTGGGCAAGATACTTAACCCCAAGTTGCTCTCTGACGCAAGCGTTGGAGGATGAATGTGTGTGAATGTTAGATTAAAAAGCACTTAGCTTGACACATGGAAGTGCTTGTATGAATGGGTGTGAATGGGGTAAATGTAAACGTGTTGTGTAAGCGCTTTGAGTGCTCAGTTAGAGTAGAAAAGCGCTATATAAGAACTAGTCCATTTACCATTTACATTACAGATGCTCACATTTTGGACAGAGAAGACAGATTGTTTGAGAGAGTTTGCCATTTTTGTCCAATTGGATTGACCAACATTGAGCAGAGACTGTGTCCTATGCCACCAAATGTATGCCCTTGTAAAAACTGTGTATAGATTAGATTAAACTTTATTAATCCCTTTGGGAGGGTTCCGTCAGAGAAATTAAAGTTCCAGTAGTACTTTTTACATAGGCACACAAATAGAGATACAGTGGGAATATTGTCAGATATACAAGAAATAGACAAGAATATACAAGTGAGAGAATTATTACAGCTGTTCTGGTTTTTGTTAAGTAAGCTGATTAAGGTGATAGCCAACACACTTTTTTTGATTTCCTCAAGATATTACTAATCATCAATTTTATGCCTTAAACCCGAAGTCGTGGCTTGTGCTCTAACTTAATATCATGAAAGTTTGGGTCTTATTTGACCCTGTTTTTCAAATGTGTTCAACACATTAATTTCTGGCTTTTATGCACCTTTTCACATTTTTTTTTCCTCAGGTGTAGGTCAAGGTTGCCTGAGTCAGAAAGCAGATGACAGCAGACAGATACTAAATCATTTATCTCTTCTCATTTGTCTTCCAGTCTTATCTTTACTGCAGTGTTTTTCTGGGTGATTGCAACTAAAATTCCAAGGCCATTAAGTTGAACACGTACACACAGGTGTGTGAGGACATTGGCCCGAACACGAATGGGGACAGCAAACCAGTGGAAATGATTAAAAAAAAATCAAGGTGCAGATAATGAGGGCAGATATAACAAAAAGAGATAAGTGATAAAAGTTGGACTGTGTACTCCAAACTCATCACTCTGACCGCTCATTTTGTCACTTTCTAGAGGTACACAACTCTGATCCCTCTGAAGCCTGAATGAAAGATATTTTATATAGTCTCCCTTTTTCTTCTTGCATATTTCTTTCATTATCTTCTCCCTTTATATGCATGATTTGCCTCTCAGCCTTTCCTTTTGTCTTTCCAAAATAGCATTTGTTTTAGTGTAGGCAGCTTGGTCTTCTCTCAGTAGGAAGGTTCTGGTTTCAAACTTGCTGGATGGCTGACGCCTTTGCATGTTCTTCTTGTGCCTACGTGGGTTTTCTCCATGTACTGCAGTTGATTTGTGTTACTAGATAAACTCTAATCTGTAGTGAGAGTAGGGAGCAAGTAGAAGAGACCCTGGAGAGGTGGAGGTATGCACTAGAGAAATGAATGAAAGTTGAAGAGAGAATAAATGTTTTCAAGCTCCAGAGAAATGTTGAAAAGCATAGATGAGATGGTTTGGACATGTGCAGAGGAAGGCTAGTGGATACATTGGACAAAGGAAGATGGAGCTGCCAAGCAGGAAGAAAAGAGGAAGACGACAGAGAAGACTGATGGTTGTAGTGAAGAAGGACATGCAAAGGGTTGGTGTGACAGAAGAAGATGCAAGGGGCAGATGAAGTGAGATGAAGGTAGATGATCTGCTTTGGTAAGAAGAAGATGATGAGCTGTAGTTTAGTTGTTGGCATAAATGTTTCTCTATCTCTGTGTGACCACTAATGTCAACTTGGATAGGTTCCAGCAAGGAAAAATGAATTGATGGATGCACAGCTAATAACATGCAAAGCAAAATTTAATTAATATTTAAAGGGTTTTATTGAGTTGTCTAATTATATTTCAGCAGTTTACATTTAAACTTCCTGAAATTTGTGGACTTGCAAGCCAGAAAAAAACATTCAAAACTGTGGCAAATGTTTTAGCTCATTACCAATATGTGCCACTAAAGCACATCCTACATTTCCCAAAATATAACTTGATCAAATCTTTCATTGGCACTTCTCACTTTACACACATTAGTGTTACACATTTCCAATAATTAATATAACAACACGATATATGGATAATGGCTTCCTTTTGCAATTTTTTGTAATTTATTGGCTAGATTATCATTAATCATTAACAGTATTACTTGCATCAGTTTTATACATGAATAAAGCCCCTGTGATATAAGGTACCACTGAGATTTGCTGGCTAACAGACGAGAGCAGAGGGAAGAGGTTAGATTTAACGAGGGAATCTTTGCCAATATCTGACCCAGGCCTCACACACACACACACAGACAAACATAAATGTGGGTTTGTGTTACATGACTGTTTCAGCGGCTCTCTTATTGATACAGATGTATTGGTCATTAAGTCAGTTAGGTTTGACGTCTCAGCTCCACCGCAGCCAAAGAAAATAACATCAACGCTCTCTCACAGAAATGTTCCACTCTGTCCGAACAGAAAGAACTACAATTTAGTGTTTCAGATTGCAGTCTGATACGCGTGTGTGTTTGTGTGTTTGTATGTCCTAAACCCTGCTCAGTGGTCATCCATGGGACTGTATGAAGAATTTAGATTTTTCCTTTTCTTTATTGCTTCTCATTATCTGTAGGAAAAGACATTAATAGTTTTTTTTTCTTAGCCATAACCACTTGCTTGTTAGCTTAGCAAGAAATAGGTGCATTAATACACTTGCTTTATCTCTGGAAGTAACAAACGAAGATGTTGGTTTAGAAAATGTCTAAAATTTCTTCCCTCTCTTTTTTGCCCCCCCCCTTTTTTTTTCTCAGTTGGAGGCGGAGTTAGCACTTTGTGAAAGGGAGGGGGCGGAGCTCCAGGAGTATGCCAATCAGGTCCTGCAGCAGATCGCTGACCGATGCCCTGACATTTTAGAACAAGTTGTCAACGCCTTGGAGGACAGCTGCTGACAGACTAATGCACACACACTGGCAGAAAAACATAAAAAGCTTGCATCCAAACATTTATTAATATGTAAAGACAGAAGGCAAACATTTAACACAACTTGGCCTCATCGCACAAATTAAATCAGTGTTGCACATCATCATGAAGACGTTCCCAGCTTTTACAAAAAAAGGAGATCTAAAAAGAAAATCAAATTATTACTGAAATCTGGTCTTGAGGCGATGCAATTTTGAACATTTTTGTGTTTAGAGCATTATATCTGCATGCAAGTCAGCCAGAAATCATTGGTGATCTGCATTTATTTTCATTACTAGCCCAGCACAGAAAAAAGGAACCTTCACTGCACTTGCCATGCGTGACACTTTGGCCATCTCGTGTCCTGGCAGTCAGCAGTAGGATTTGGATTTGCATTCGTGACTTGGGGGAAAAACGTATTTTAAAATCTTTTTTAAAAAAAAAAAAAAAAAAACGGGGGTGAAAGTGAGCTGAACTTGCCAGGTTCTTACACACTGTTGCCACATTATTTTATTAGTTCAGATTCAAAACTGTTTATTTCAACAGCCTTTGGCTCTTTACATCATTTGCTGCTATCTTTGTAATTTTTAGTTTCTTTGTTTTGTTTTGTTTTTTTCATTTCCTGTTTTTTTTTCCCTCCAAGTGTCTGATGAAACGTCCTAACATGCAGTTTCTTTCAGCAGTGTTCTCTAGATAGTTGTGTAAATTGTAAAGGGAGTGGTTTAATTAACAGATACACAGCTTTCAGCAGGGGTAACATGACACTTTAATCTACTGTTTTCTATTATTGATGAAAGGCACAAACTACAATAAATCTCGCAAAACTCCCTTTATGAAGACACACCAGTGCGGATGGTCTGAGTTTCTTTTTCACCTCTGGAAAGAACGCGTCTCGTTCAGTTGTGGTGTCCATGCTGAGATTAGGTTGAGTTCAGATAATAACTTTTATGACAATCCCTTTAGCGTTAACATGAGGTGAAGTCTGAACTTGCTCATTGACCCTTAGTGAAACATCTTTTTTTTCTTTCCTTTTTTTTTTTGGAAGGGGGAAAAAATACAAAATAAATGTCATATATATTTTTTTGCTTTTGGTAATATATATTAAACACTAATCTCGTTTAACTGAAAATGTTGTCATCTGTTGGTTGGTATGCTAGCATATGGTAATGCGTCAGTCTTTCTTTTTTCTTGGACACTGTTACTGGGAACGTATATTGCACCTACACAAGGCTTTGTGTCCACCGGGAACATTTTCTCAGACTCAGTTTCTTGTTCGTGTTGTTTACAGTGGAAATGACACTGCATGTCTCCCACAGCGCTGACAGCCTTAGCATGATTTAAACTCTTACGGCAGTGAGCTTTAGAGGTTGAAATTGTTTTAGCTTAAAGCAAAACATCCTTTTTTTTATGTCAGCCTTACACTATAGTGAGTGACGAGGCCATGACAGGAACTGTTTAGCGCTGCTCCCTGGTAAGAAACACCTGGTGGACACAAGGTCTAAAGACTCAAATTCACATTACGCGCTCAAATCTGACTGGGACGCTCACAGGAAGAGGAAAAGACAAATTTTGTGTTTTGGCACCTGAGCAGCGTTTTAAAAAGCTCCAAGTCACAGGGGTGCAAACGAGGAGCTTCGTTTCAAAGATACCTGAAATCTCCCGCTGCTTTGAGGTGCAGGTTCCTCAGATGTTACAACTTTTTAAAAGCTGAGCAGTGTTCTGTTTTTTTTTGTTTGTTGTTGTTTTTAGGAGGGGGGCCCCAGCAAATTTGAGTGTGTGTTGTTAAGTTCAGTATTTGTTGTCTGTTTTATACTGATGATGTTTGTCACTGGGCGGTGTTGATGTCTGGGACTCACTTTAAATTCTTTGTGGATTAAAAAATCGGAATGAGAGAATGGAATAAAATATGGATTTATCTTTATTTTTGTTTTTTGACTTGTGCCTGTTATTTCACTGTCAGATATTTGACAGCTGGTAGTTGCAGCTGAAATGAAGAAAATGCTGTTTGATTGTGGCCTGTGATCAATTTTAACCAAATGTAAAAGTATCAAGTGTCGCAAAAAAAATAAAAAATCAAAGTCCTAAAAAGTAACTTTCTTTCACATCAACTAGTCAACATACATTTTCACTCAAGCTGGTGTGTTTGGTTTGAGCAAAGCGTGGACGAGTATTTGTCCTTTTATAAAATCATTAAGAGTAAATCACAAAGACCTTGAAGCATTTTAAAAATTATTTTCTTACTTTTTCCAACATAAGCTTTCCGTTCACTTTGCCTCCTTCATGCTGCCTTGTTCTTTCACATGCACACTGAACAGTTTCTCTTATCTTCTGGCTCATTTTCCTGTCCACCCACAATAATGACATTATTCCATCCCACAGTCCTCTTTATCTAAACCTTTAGAACGGCCTCATCTTGCTCCAGTTCTCTACTTCACACCCTACACTTGCCAGAAAAACTGTATCTTGTGTTTTAAATTGTCCCTGATGGCCTGGGCGTACTTTACATCTACACTTCATAAAAACTTTGATTTGACTTTTTTGAGCTTCATACTTAATGCCTTGCCTTGTTGATGGTAGAGGAGAATGGTCAGACTGCTTTGAGCTGGCAACAGTTAGTCAACCACTCTTTACAAGCAACGTATGCAGAAGAGCATCGCTGAACACACAACACATTGAACCTTGGATGGACTACAGCAGCAGACAACACTGGGTGCCGCTCCAGTTGGCTAAGAACAGGAAACTGAGGCTACAGTTTACACAAGCTCACCAAAGCTCGATCAATTCAAGATTGGAAAAATATTGCCTGGTTTAATGAGTCTTGATTTCTGCTGAACAGTCAGATGGTAGGGTCAGAATTTGGTGTAAACAACATGAGAGCATGCATCCATCCTGGCTTGTGTCAACGGTTCAGGTTTGTTGTGATGTAATGGTGTAGTTAAGAGGGTTTTTTTGGCACACTTTGGGCCTACCTAAGTATAGTACTGGCCATCCCTTTATGACCATCTTTCAATGGCTGCTTCCAGTATGATAATGCACCATGTTGCAAAGCTCAAATCATCTCAAAATGAGTTCACTGTACTCAAACCTCCACAGTCACCAGACTTCAAGGAATGTTTCCATTGTTGAATCTATACTGTGAAGAATTAAGGCAGTTCTGAAGGCAGAAAGGGGTCCAACCTGGTACTAGCAAGGCATACCTAATAAAGTGTCCAGTGAGTGCATATGAGTAACTGTAGCTAATTTTCTAAATAATGACACAGGAGTTAAACTTTACTAAACTAACACACACAGATGACTCACTTTAAAGGAGTTGCTAGACTCATTCAACTGTAAAATGTGGTTTAACAGACCCACCCAGCTCGACTGACCTTGAACCTCGACCCTCATCTGACACTTGGCCTCCCTTGTGAAGAATTTCCATTCAGGGATCAAAGCAACATCAGGTTATTACGATCATTCTGGTTTTCACACGACACTCAGAGGACCAACTCCTGGCAGTCTGTAAATGTAGCATATGTGCTGGTGTTTATCTTCACATATGGCAACGCTTTGTACGTGTGTCAGTTTGTGTTGAGGATCTGCTCTGCTTTCTCCATCTACTGTCCCAATAAAAGCCAGTGAAGGGAGACAGAAGGGATGGACAGAGCGAGAAAGAGGAGGAGGAAAAGATACGCCTGCGTGACTACTTGATTTATGTGATGGAGAAAGAAAGAGAGGAAGGGACAGGGAGGTAGAAACGAGTGGAAACACGGCCTGCTGAACACTGGATATCATTTCTACATACAGTCTCTTCTGTGGCTCTCAGTTCTACCTGCACTGTGCATAAAAATGCATGTCAAAACATAGAAAAAATGCTAATTAAAGAACAATATATTTTACATTTTAACTACATAAAACAGTCTTGAAGTTGTCTAAACTTTCACTTTTTTCAATTTAGGTATTTAGACAATTTTTAATGTGTGCAATCACACTGGAAAACTGAGGACGTGCAAGAGAGAAAGCACAAACATCACAGGAAACACTCTGCTACAAGTACTTCAACACTAAATACTAAATCCTCTTGATTCTTGACTGCTGCTGATGTGCAATATCGTTCCACGTCCTCAATCGACAAAGAAATCTGAAGAGCTGTTAGCGCTGACAAAGAAAGAAAAACAAAGCGTGAAACAGCCCCAGGAAATCATAGCAGAGCACAGAGCCAGGCCCTCCACCCAACCCCACACAGCCAATGGTGAAACCCTTTAGAGGGCTGCAGACATATCATAGAACTGGAGTTACATGCATTGTCTACAGTTATTCTCACATGACCTTTTGTGTTGAACCATCTCAAGAGAAACATGCCAAAGTTTTCACCAGGAGTGGACATCCCAGCAAATTCATCCCAAGGTCAAACTGTTATTTTCAGAGAAAGTACCAAGAACCCAAGAGCTCCATCTCAGACTCTGCAGGCCTTAGTTAGCATGTTAAATGTTCAAGTTCATGACAGCACAATTAGAAAAAGACGGGAAAATTATGGATTGTTTGGGAGGGGTGCCAGGAGAGTTTTACACCTGATGCTACCCGAAAGGGGAGTTGTGTCCCAGCTGGAATCAAACCAGCCCCTTTCACTTCCCAAGCAAACACATTAACTGCTACACTATGGAGCCATCAGCAAATCAACAATGTCATGGCTGAAAAACAGAAGAATCAAGGTGTTGCAATGGCCCAAAGTCCAGACCCCAACTTGATTGAAATGCTGCGGCGGGACATTCAGAGAGCTGTGCATCAATGAATCCCTGCTAACCTCCATGAACTGAAGCAGCCTCGTAAAGTAGAGTGGGCCAAAATTCCTTCACAAGGATGTGAGATACTGATAGAGAAATGATTACTTCAAGTTATTACTGCTGAATGTGGTTCTGCAAGCTACTGAATCATGGGGTATTCTTGGTTTTTCACAGGACTGCACAGAGTCCTAAGATAAATTTCTTTCTCACACAGCTTGAAGCGGGGAACGCCAGAGGGGAGGAGCTTACCACACAAGAGACTTGAAGCTCCACTGTTTAAAATGACTGGAAACTTCTTGACTTTTATTATTGGTCAGTTATAAAAACACAGAATAAGAGGTTTGTGTTTGGGATTTGCAGCGATCCTTTATCTCTTCTCCCTTTTTGTTTCTCTCTTATGTCGCTCTCATACGCCACACCTTTCTTTGTAGCGATCGCATGTGGATAAGATGCTGCCGATTAGTGGTTTACAGCACAAAACTCCCAGATGTCCTTGAGATAATTTGTGAAGTCGTGTAATCCATACAGAGCTCCTGTCTTTCCACGTATAAGATAGACGAGGGAGGAAGGAGGCCCACGAGTAACCAGGAGGAGAAATAAGGAGTGAGTGACTGCAGAGGAAATGAGGAAGGGTTTACGTTGGCTTTGGGACAATGTGGTTTCAATCATCACACATCACATCGCACATGACTGAGAAGAAAATGACTGAGAGGGTGACTGAGAGAAGGGGAAAACAGAGAGGAGAGTGAGAAAGGGCTGACAGCAAAACAAACAGCAGCTCAACTTCAAACACGCTCAGGATATATTTTAGGTTTTCAAGCTAAAAAAAAATTAATGATCTCACTTGTGGTTTGCCTGTTGGTTTAGTTTTTGCTGCTTGCAGATGTGGCATTGTTGTCTCTAATAAATGGTTTGTAAAGTAAATAAGCAGTAGGTGAAATGAGTGGGAAAAAAAGAGGAAGGGAGGAGTAGATGGAGAGAACTGGTTCGAAGGAAGGGACAGGAGGAGGTAGTGAGCGGTAGGAAAATCCTTGGAAAGGAAATAAAAACAATGTGAGTGGAGTGTAGCTCCTAAAATAAGCTGTTAGCCACTGACAGTCCAAACATACTCCAACACCGATGACATTTTCCTCCTCTTTTCCTTCCCTGTCTGTCCACTTGTGTTTCTTTTAATTTATACAGGTTCACGGTTTTATATGACTAATGTTAGCAGGAAGCCCAGCATCGCAGAGGCTCTTTAATAGAGCTCTGCTTCACTTTGTTCACCTTTAAACCCTCAGTTGTCAAGTTGATTGAATAGCAGACTGGCAACCTGTCCGGGATGGGAACGGCACTAGCCAGGGATCCCTGTAGTTGCAAAAAAAACCTTCCAATTCCAACTATTGGTTAATTTGTGCTACTGCACTTGTGTCCATTCGTGGAGGCATTTGCCTGCATACAGAGAGGGGTTTTCAACCAACGAACGCGTGCTCCGGAGCAGTGCTCCACAATCCCAACTGCACATGGCTCAATATGGATGACACTGTGCGTTGGTTGAATTGGTTGACAAGTGGACCGGAACAGGAACAGATGGACAGCGGAGTAGCTGCAGTGGACACTCTGTAATGGTTGTTAACAGTCGGTTTCACTTCAGCTTTTTGTGTATTATAAATTATCTCTTTGTGGCTGGTTGATGTGCCGACAATGGCACAAGCTAGAGTAGCCCACAGAGCAGTATTTTGGACACTGCCCCTATCTGACAACAGATGCTCTCTGCAGGTAGTTGGGCAGTCCGAAACTGCCCACAGACTGCCAGTGGACTGCCAATGTTTTACCATGGTTGAACCATAATTTCTGCATCTGAAAACAGCCTTTGGCCCTAGGCTCGGTAAACACTTTCCTGAGGGGGCTATGGGCTCAGTCACTCATTTTGTGCCACCATGTATAAAACACTAAATCAGTTTTGTAAAATAAAAAAAACATCCTAAATGTCAGAAAGGAGGATTATGCAGGGTATGCTCATTGGCAACACTGGTGATTGAGTTATTATCAGTGAATGTGGGGCTTCACAGTCACACTCATCATTTTCAGTTTAATGGGACTTCACAAACCAGTGGGTGACATGATGGTGGCCATGTCCATTTTTTATACTATTTGGTTAATTTGCACAGTCTCATGTTAAACTTTAAACTTTTAAAAGCATATTTACAGCCTGGTACAAAAAGCTGTTTTGGGCTCGCTAGGTTGTTTCCCCTTTCATAATGACTGAAATGTATCAATGCATGCTGAATAATCCAGGTAAGGAAAGATCAGAAAGTTGATTCAGGTCATCTGGATGCAGCGTTTTCACGGTCTGCAACAATGCTTAACTAACATCCACATACGTGGCAGGACCCAAGGTTTACCAGCAGAACATTGTCCAAAGCATCACACAAACGCTGCCCAAAGAATAACACAAAGTTAGTTTACCGCGGTTTGTTTTGCAGGACATGTCACATATACAGATCCAATACCTCTTCTTCCTCTCCTGTTCAGTCTTTCTTACATCTCCCTCCATCTCTGAGTGAACTCTCACTCTTTTCTCTCCCTGGGACCAGCTGTACCTTTAGCTAGCCGATATACTGTTTGACAAACTGCAAACAGTTTGTGTGTTCGCTGATATTTGTTGAGCTGACAGAAACATTGCAATTGCCACAACACGTTACTCCATTTATGCTAGCTCCTCTTCAGTAGTGCTAGCTAGATGCAGAAGTAGCACCAGAACTAGAAACACTGTTTACAAGTCCAACCTTAAAAACTGAGCCGTTTATGTTGACTATGGTATACTTCAATTATCAAATGTCCCCCATAACCGATGGTAATTTCACTGTCTAGGAATGCTAACCTATCATTTTTTAATGGCTTAATGTGTTTGTCCACTGACTGGATGCAAATTATGGAACATCCTGAGATTTTTTTTTTTTTTGCAAAAAAGCTGTTTGCAGTTTAAGTGTTGTCTTAAATGTAAATAGGGTTTGTAATTTAATCAGTTAGGAAGGTGTGCCTGTTTGCATAGTGTAGTGCTTAGGGTCTCACCTATATACAGTCCACAAGTCACAACCAGGAAGTATAAATCCCAGCCTGTTAGGTGATGCTGCAAATTCTTACCATCGTTCAGCTGTACTGCTTGTAAGGTTGGGGAAACTTGCAGTCAACTGAGACCGAAGAAATCACTCAAATGAGTGATGAAATGTTTCGCCCACTGAAAACACGATGTCCAGATGAACAGAATCAACCTTCTGGGATATATTGCACTGTTATTTGGTGTGTGAGGTTTTTGTTCAACCACTGGTTTAAGGCATAAAAATCTATTTTCTTTGTGATATTTGACTTCAAATGCAATGCACGTCTACCTATAGCATCTATATTCTTCCTGGGTGACGATTTGATCTAACAATGAACCCTAGATTGTCATCGTAATTGGTAAAATTCTTCTTGTTCAAGACAGTGAAATGCGGAATTTTTTGTCTTATATCAGTTTGGTTGGAATTTTGATTGAACCATGAGTATGAAAGGTATGTATTCAACAGCAGTTCCCTGTCGACATGTTGGTATGTGCTGCTGGTGGCATGCCATATGTTATGTTATAAATGGTTGAAAACCCCCAGCTGGTCTTTGGATTTGGACCTTTGTGTATGTACTGCCTGTTATCTGTATACCTGTGTTGTGGGTGCTTGCTATCATTTATTGAATGCCTTAAAAAGCTGTCTCTCTTACACAAGCAGGATTACCTGTGATCATGGGTGAGTAAATATTCTCCAGGCTGACTTTGTCCTGTTTGTTAACAGGATGGATGAGTGGTAAAAGCTATATCACTCAATGACTAACTCCTTTATAGGAGGTGTGGGTTCAAATCCTGCCCCTGACCTTTACCTTAAGCTAGCGTTAAACTGTATAAATCCCTCTGTTATTCTAACAGGTTTCCATGTAGCTGTGGTTAAGATTATGAGAGAGTTAAACAGTTATTTAGGTGATGGTAAAATATTTTGGATCAATGCTATAAATTCATGTATTGCATAAGAAATGTTTTTGCTAATATTTCATTTGAATGATGGTAATATTTCTTGCTTTTAGAAAAAAATTCTCTCAAGCTGTCATGTCTCAACAGGAAAGACCACAACACACTAAAAGGTTGTTAATGTGTAATCATGAAAAATGTCCTCTTTCCGAATCCTTCAGTTCTTTTGTGTATTTGTGACGATGACTTTCCATCTGTCCTTGATTGCATCCCAGCCCCATCTTTGCATTTCAAAGCAACATATTTTTGCAATTTCCATTACATTCTTGATGTTTTTTCAACCATTTGATTATGACTTGAAAATATTTTAGCATGATTTCAGCCTCTGGTAATCTAATGTCCCATTTGATTAAAGATGAAGTGGGATAGTGAGACAAAATTTAGGAAACACCAGATATTTTTGCATGTATCTATAGGACAATAAAGAGCATAAATTGCTATAAAATAGTACATTCAGTTTAGTAGGATATCATACAGTGGTGTAGGTGGTTTTGGTTTCACAAAATATTTTTGGGTGATGGTGTCTGCCCTGATAGTTGTTACTTAAGTGTTGTCTTGATTGTGAATAGAAATTTAATTTGACAGCTCGCCCAATTCATGAATTTTGACATTTCCAACACATGAATGTTTATGGGTTTTCAGTGCCAACTGATGATCTTTAATCTTTTTGCAAGCTTGTGGTGTCCTGTTAAACACATCTATTTGTACTTTGATAAGTGTTGTTTTAATTGTGATTAGAATTTTTAATTACTCAGTAAGTGAGAGGGGTGTGCCTGTTTGCGTAGCATTGTGGTTCGCTAACTCACCTGTCCACAGCCCCAAAACAGCAACTACAGTAGGAAATTCAATTCAATTCAGATTGAATTCAATTTTACTTATATAGTGCCCAACAGTCAAAATGACCCCCTATGAGCACTTGGCAACAGTGGGAAGGAAAAACTCCCTTTTAACAGGAAGAAACCTTCAGCAGAACCAGGCTCAGGGAGGGGCAGTCATCTGTCAGGGCTGAGGGGACAGACAGGACAAAATCCAGCCTTGGTTTATCATGAACTAACATGCTTCCAGTGTTGGTCCTAATTCCAGATACCTGAGGTTCAGTAAGGAAGGCATATAGTGTAAAGCTCTGTGCAGACTTAGAGACACTTTTGTCAGCTTGGGCTACCAATTAGGAACAAAGTGATATGCTGAAAAATACTCTCAGTGAAATGGGCATGCAATCAACAAGTACCTGCTTCTGTCTATTAGTTTAGGCCAGCTGTGCTGCATGTTCAGTAAATTAGATAAGGAACAGCTGAGATCCATATTTTCAAAACGCTGTCTTTCAAACCCCAAAACATGTTGCACTGAAAATTGGTCCACCCCAAGAACTGGGTCCCCTGGCACAAACACAGTGAAATAGTGTACACAGTGAAGTACAGTGAATTATACATTGGGGAAACCAAACAACCACAGGCTAAGTGGATGGTACAACAGAGAAAAACTATGTTGTCAAGCCAGGACTCTGCAGTCTTTTTACACCTCGTGGCCATTCTATAAATGAGCATGTACACATCCTGGACAGGGAGAAATGCTGGTTTGAACAGGGAGTCAAGGAGGTTGTTTATATAAAAAGGGAACGTCTGAACCATCTGTGAATGTAGACATCCCCAGTCTCTCTGTGAATAATACTCATGGCCACTGATCATTGGTCAAAGACAATTTATATATTAGCACTCATGAAACTGATCTTGTGGCTCATTGCCAAAGAGCTTGATTTTGGCTTCTTCTGACCACAGAACTTTGTCCAAAACCTTCTCTGAATCATTTAGATGTTCACTGGCAAACTTAAATCAGGCCTGTACATGTGCCTTCTTGAGCAAGAGGACCTTGCGGGCGCTGTAAGATTTCAATTCATTATGGCCAAATGTGTTACCAATGGTGTTCCTGGTGACTGCGGTCCCAGCTACCTTATCATTAACAAGCTCCTCCTGTGTTGATTTGGGCTGATCCACCACCTTCCTCATGATTTCCTCACCCCAGGAGGCAAGATCTTGCATGGAGCTCCAGACCCAGGGTGATTTTATATTTCTTCCATTTCCAAATAATTGCACCAGCAGCTGTCACTTTCTCATCAAAGTTCTTTCTGATGGTCTTGTATCCCATTCCAGCCTTGTGCAGGTCTACAGTCTTGTCCCTGATGCCCTTTGACAGCTCTTTGGTCTTGCCCACGGTGATGGCGAGGTTGGAATGGAAGAAATTGATTCTGGTTACAGACGTCCCCTGACAACATGTTGGTATGTGCAGATGTCAAAAATGGTTGAAAACCCCAGCTGTTCTTTGGATTTGGACCTCTCGTATGTGTACTACATGTCATCTGTGTACCTGTGTTGTGGGTGCTACCTAAGATATCCTGTTGTCAGGTTAGGCAAGTATTTCTGAGTAGGTGATGTGGGTTCTGTCTCCAAGGGAGTATAATCAAAGCCTAACTCTCTGTTATCCAGCCAAGTTTCTTCATAGGTAACCGTTCAACCTATACATACTGTAGTCTCATGGTTTCCAAGGTCCCATTACTCGGCTATCACTGTTAGTGTTCTGAATTGTTTAGATTTCATCAACTATTGAGGGTCTAGATGTTTGTCCTGTTAAATACAGTTAGTTGTGAATCATTTATTGTTGTCTTAATTGTGAATAGACTTTTCATTTAAACCATGAGTAAGGAGGGGAGTACACATTTGCCTGTCATGACAAAGGTTTGCAGAAGAAACAGAAGCAGTTGCAGTTCATTACAACTGAAAGTGCTGATCCTGGTAACCCGGTCTTTGAGAGGTGTGTGTGTGTGTGTGTGCCAACTCAAAAATGTGGATCCACTGTAGTGACCAGCTGAGAGACAAGCAAGCAGTTGGAAGCATTCTCAATGAAAGTGGGGCAACAGGTCCTATTTCTGTGTCAGTTTAAGCTTTGTGGGTTGTGTCTGTTATTTGGTGGTGAGAAGCTTTTGTTCAACCAGTGACTCAAGACATAGCAATAAATTTCCTCACTGATGTTGAGCTTTAAATGCAAAGCATGTCCAGATCTAGCGTACACATTGTTCCCAGTGTGAACAAAATTCATGTGAAGATTGGAACTAACAATGACCCCAATGTTTTGATAGAGATTGTTCAAGACATTAGTTGTAAAATATTGTTTGTTGTCTTATGTCACTTGGATTGGACTGTGATTAACTAGGGTTTGCATTCCATGGAGGTCCCCTGTGAAAGTATTGGCATGCACTGCTGGTGTCATGTATCATTTAGTTTCTCATCCTTTCTTCTTTGATTTTGTTCATTTCATCTGTGTACCTGTGTTGTGGGTGCTGATGTACTTAGCACTTATTGAATGTCTTAGAAAGCTTGCTTACACAGTCAGGATTTCCTGTAATCAAGTAAATTGTAAGTATGTAAAATAAACACGTAAATATTCTCTCTGTGATCCAGAGCCTGGTTCCCAGGGAGCTGCTCAGAGGAATGTGCTACAAAGACCAATAGATAAGGGAGCTATAGGTGAGCTTACAGTTTAAAGAGTTTTCTGTGTCACAAAGGTGTCTCTCCTTTTAGCTGGCTAAATCACCATTGGAACACATGCTGAACAAAGTTCAGCAAGTTTTGGTTTAAAAGTGACTGAAAGTGCCACATTTTCACTGGTTCTTTCATTTAAAGCACATTTTAAGCTCAGTACAGATTTTTCAACATTGTTAAGTAACTAGCATAATACAAGCTTGATTTAGTTGAACTTCTTCACTAGCAAACATCTAAGTTGCATGTCCCAGAGAGATTAGATGGGGTGAACCAGCTGACTGCTTTTCCAAAGCAGCATGAGCAGGAAAATGCTGATCTACTGAGAGGGTGTATCACAAACTCTCCATCTGACTCACGGTTCTACTCAAATTCTATTCAAAACTGATAGGACTACAAACACTTACTGATTCAGAATTAACTATCCTTAATAAGAAAAAACATCATGGCCCACAACATTTTTTAAACCTGAATCACTTGCATCACTATTAATGGAGAAAAAAAGCACACTAAATGACTCTCCCCAGTGGCATGCTGGGTAATAGTAGCTTGGAAGACATGATGCTGTGGATAGGTCAAATGCTAATTGGTTGAAAGTTGAACTTGAACAGAAAAAGAACGGACAAACATTTATTTGTTTAGATTTTTTGTTGCAGTTTACATGTTGGGTCATGTTAGCAAGGAAAGCAAGAAAAGCTGTAAGACCATTTACTGTTGCCATGCTTCAAGTTAAATATTAGAAAACAGCTCACCCAGTTCATGAATTTGTACCATGGATTCAAAGTCTTAATTTACTTCTGCTGTGCAGTATATGAAACCACAGCCTAACTAAAGGTCACTGACAGGAGCAGGATTTAAACACACTGAGGAGCTGGACAATGCAAATCTTACAACCATCCACTCAGCCAGCCTGCCAACAGGTATCTAAAGATGTTCCAAAGTCTACCTGGACAACTTTACTTACCTATTCTTACAGTCCAGACTCAATAACAGAGGTGAGTGGTGGAGGCAGAAATAACAGGCTTCTAGGGTGCCATATTTGCAGTGCGGCTTGGTCAGCCAAACTGAAGAAAGGTCAGAGCAAGAATTTTACTAGAAAAGAAAAATAACTGTCCCCATCCTAAAGAAGATGATCCATAAATCTACTTTCTGAGGAAACAGTTTTGCACTGGGCTGCATCACAGCTAACTGCCTGAGCAGAGGGCAAGAAGAACGCAAAACACTGCGTTCATTGTTGGTTCTTGTTAACAGTAAGAAGGACATAATGGTATATCTGGACCTGCACTGCATTCCAACAAACTAAGGAAACTAATATTTATGCCTTGAACCACTGGTTTAACTGAACATTCACAGGGAGCAAATAAAAGCTTACGTGCAACTACACACAGAAGCAGGTAGACCTGTTGACTGTGTCCCCCTCGCGCTAACAGGGACGGGAGACGCAATACCGATGTTTCAGTGCTGTCCTGTAATTGGAGCGCGGATGTTTCAAAACACGATTCCAAAGTGCGTTTTAAAACACCCATGTTGTGGAAAAAATATAAATCCTTACATTTCTTAAACCTACACATTTTCTTTATTTTCTCTTGTTCATCTTAATTTTCCATACACATAAATAGCTACATCCATTCATTCTTGGGAGAAATTTTCTCTGAAGGAAACCAAAAGGAATTCATTCTAAAAGCAAGAAATATTTAAAGAACATAATTCAAATATTTCTCATGGAATATATGAATTTTCACTGCTGATATTTGCTAAAATATTTGAAGATCTTAACCACAGCTATGTGTAAACTTAATAACTGAATAGCAGACGGAGTTTTAATACAAGTAACCAAAGCCTAAATAAAGGCCTGCAAAAAAAAACTTTTTTTTTTACGAGCAGGATTTGAACCCAGAC
>VUQJ01004401.1:9527-23899 GCA_015108635.1 Andinoacara biseriatus
TTTGAGGACGTGGCGGGGGGGGGGGGGGGGGGGGGGGGGGGGGCTTCTTTCCTTGCTGCCTTGATCTGATGTTGGGGATGTTCCCTCTTATGACATCACAGAGATCCAAGAGTAGGAAAAACCTGTTTCGCTCTGAAGCCATAAAACACTGATTCTCATCAGCTGTTTGGAGACAGAAGGTGTCATTTCTTATTTTAGGAAAAAGTACAGACAGAAGCCACAAAAATGAGCTTAAACTTGACTCACAGCTGACAGAATCAATCATTTTGGGAATTTTGTTGTTCATAAAGCTGCTGAAGACAAAGTTAAATTTAAAAAGTCCATTTTTGTGTATGAACCAGAAGGGAATCCATAACGCACCGAGGCAGAGAGGGAATAAATGGGTGAACTGGTCCTTTAACAGCCAGTCTGCAACACTAACGCAGCAGGAGACGGGACAGTTCTTACTGAAGCTGCTTGTCTCTATTTCACTGTCGCTATTTATTGTTACGGTTGTATAGAAATAGAACCATTAATTTTAATAATAAAGTGTTGTAATATTATATTTTTGATTATTACGCGGGCTCGTCAGCACAGAGAACAGTGGCGGATATATTTTGTGCTCAATCGGGGTTTAAAAGTCTGAATAATGTTAGAGAAGTTTGTGGATTTTAAAGATGAATTCCGTCAGCTTGTTTAAACTTTATAAGAACATTTACAGCAGCAAAGTCGGGGCCGCATCGATGAAATGTTTGCAGAGCGATGTAACACTTTTATGAGGAAATTAAAACTTATCATGTATCATTTGTGTCTGCGTGGCCTCGCTGAGTCTGTCATTACAGCGGTGGCTCGTGAAGAAAAGCCAACGAAGTCCATCTGTTTGTACGAATGATCCAGCGCGATCAAAGGAGACCTGCTGTGTTCATTTTCAGCTCCACAGTTTATTCTGGGACTAGAGGATCTTGGATGACTCGCAGTTAGAAACAATTACCTGGTACCTTACTGGAAAATGTTGCATCCCATCAGTTCATTCTCCATTTTGACTCTTCTCCAGTGAAACCACCTGTCCACTGATTGGCTGTCCCTCCAAAACAGCAGCAGATGGGTGGGGCTCTGTGACTTACACTTCCATATGAGGAAATGACATCACGGTTTTTGGCATCCAAAGCCAAAAGTAGAAACTATCTAAAATATTTTTATCAATGGCAAAGAGGAGTTAACCCGACTCCGTCAGTTCCAGCCGTTAAGAACCTGCCTCGAGGCTTCTGCAGCAGGCTGGAAAATTACAAAAGATTTCAAAGCCTGTGGGGCCAAATCCAGTAAAATAAATGCTCACAAGTTGTATTTTAAATGTTGGCCATGTTTGATGTGAGCGCCCTCCACAGGAGGAGAATATATATGACAGAAAAAAGAAAACATAATGGCTCCAAATTAAGTTTTAAATAGTTCTAATTACTTTAAATCATTATTTCATTCAGATTTGTCCCGTTTTACACATTTAAAGGACCTTATATTAATTTGCCAGTTTATTGGGTATAGCTAGCTAACTAAAGTGTTCCAAAAGCCCGGTCCTGCAGTAAATTGTGCTTTTTATTGTGGCATAATTATTCATTATTCCACAATAAGCATCAGTTTCACTGGGGCCGCTGTAATAATTGATGTTTAAAATGTTTGTCCATCAGTAACATAATCCGACCTCCGTCCAAATCAGCAGCAGGACATCAGGTGAGACTTAATTTTGGTAATCGTGGATTCGCTTGTTTCAATATTAAGTCACATCCAAGTCAGTCTGTGTTAAAAAGGTCAGAATCATCAGCTGGAGTTGGAACAAGCAGACCTGAAAATCTGTCAGTAATCATCATCTTCTGCTCTTTGCAGAAGATCAAATAACACTTTTATATTTTGCCACCTGCGCACAGTTGAACAGAATGATAATTATGCTGCTGACAGACAGGAGAAAGTAATTTGAAGGCATTTGTGTTCACTTGATGAAGTCCTCGTATATTCAGTCTCCTTTCAGCTCAGCTTTGGGTCAAAGTCTCAACATCAGCACATTAAAACATCGTATCTGGGCAGTTATTTTTAAGCATAATCTTAACTGACAGTAGCCTCAATAATCTTTACAACATTAAAATGACACGCGTAGAATCGCCACTAAAAACAGATAAATGCTTTTAAAAAATATTTGTAAAATCCAGTGTTCAAAATTTTTTTCAAAAACAATTTAAGTCATAAGAACAACTTGTGATTTATCACGATGGGCAGAAGGCAAATCTTAAAAAAGCAGCGCCCTTCCCAAAACACACACTGGTTACAATGCTGCCCCCTGGTGGACTGTACTGGCATTTCAGAGAATAGTGCGCTGACTTTGCCACAAATGAAGGTTTAACCGGTTTCTACCGGAAACTGACCTACCACAGTCTTTGCTGTTGTAATTCTGGTGTGCAGATTAACACAATCACTTGGCAAACGAAAGTGTGATGGTTCAATTCCACCTGGACAAAAAAGGAAATCCGCACACCAAAGAGCTCCTGGAGAAAAAATGTATTCCAGCCTCAACAAAAATGTAACGGAGGCTGCCCTTCTGCCCGAAACCTTACATTTTTGCTGAGGCTGGAATAAATAAGTTTTTTCTCCAGGTGTGCAGATTTCCTTTTTTGTCTATTGCTTGTTTTTGTTCCTGCACCCGTTTGACCTTTGTGTAGATGTGCGTGCTCGTCTTCTTGTTCTCAGTTCCACCTGGACACATAAATCCCTTTTGGGGTTGCGTCAGGCGTCAAACTCAAATCAAGCGTAGCGCTGCCTGCAGCCCTTTGTGGCAAAGCAGCACCTGAAAACATTAAGCTGCTGAAAGCGACCGAACCAAAAGAAGGAGCTAAAGGAGACCCGACGGCTCCACAGAGTGTTTATTTAATATCAAAATATCTGTATCGATAAACTGAAGGTTACATGTATGTAAAGTACTGAAACATAAGTTCATCTTTATTAGTCTTCATGTGAAAAATGTACAACAGATACCAGCAAACATCACTGCGCAGAAACAGGGTGAAACGTTGATATTTGAGTAGATTTCTGTGTAATTCTCAGGTAACTGGCAGCAGGGCAGGTGCTGTCTGTAGTGTGCCAGGAAGATAATTAAAAGCAATCATTAAGGTCTAAAAATAATAAACTGTAACAGCGACAGTAAACAACGTTTCCTCGTCAGCTTTAAAGCAACCATGAACGACAAATGTTAAAACAGATACTTTGGTGTTAATTCACAAAAATAAACACAGTTAGAAAGTTACCGACTTTAGTCTTTCTGCAGGAATGTTTTAAACACCTTTACATTTGTTGCATGAAAATAAAAACAAAAACAAACACCCAGCATAAAAATAAACTGATTTCAGTTATTGGTCAGTTTAACGTCAGGAAAACTGTTTCCTGTTCCCACAAACCGGCTCAGAGTTAAACGGCTCCCAGAGACTCGTGAAGCAACGGCATCAAAGATTTTTATAAATCAGAGCAAAGACGCAAAGTGCAGCCAGGTCACGTAGTTTGACAGAAAAGTGCAAAAGCTTCATATTTACAGGGTCAGATCACACACACACACACACACACACACACACACACAGTTTTAGACCACCTGTTTGATCGTTTCTCTCAATAATTTGCATGATTCTCAAATTTGGCTTTTTCTAATTAGCTTTCATTAGTTTCTGTGGCAGTTTTAGTCTTTTTAACTATTATTATAATAATAAGTATGTTAGAATGAGGGTGAGATTTAGGAGAACCAGGATATATATGGCAGAAATAAGGCCGACTCAGTCACGTCCACACAAACACACCAAAACGATCCTAATACAGAAAAAAGGCTTTTGCTTCAGGGG
Organism: Andinoacara biseriatus; assembly: GCA_015108635.1. Classification (NCBI taxonomy): domain Eukaryota; kingdom Metazoa; phylum Chordata; class Actinopteri; order Cichliformes; family Cichlidae; genus Andinoacara; species Andinoacara biseriatus. The sequence continues at coordinate 13,376 of VUQJ01004401.1, forward strand.
AGTTTTGGGGAGTTTTGGGGGAGTTTTGGGGAGTTTTGGGGAGTTTTGGGGGAGCATGAATGCTCACGTATGTGGGTGTGATGTGTTTATTATAACGTCTCCAGTTTAATGTGAGCAGCTCAAACTAAATTCACTGTTTTGGAGGCAGAGGAAGAAATCTGAGTGTAAATATCAAACCTTAATATCTGACAGTATTACAGTATCATAAGGAGGGTGTGTGTGTGTGTGTGTGTGTGTGTGTACTGACCCTGTCAGAAACCTTTTATAAAACACTTTTAAATGTAATACTTATAATTAAAGAAAGGAGGGGGGGTGCAGGGGGCCATGCTGCTCATCATGTTGCTCCTGCCAGCAGTGCAGATGCTTCAGTAGGTGCGCGGCTGCTGTGGCGTCGGTGAGTCGAGTCGTACAGGCGGCTGCTCTGCAGGTCAACTTCTGCTCGCAGATTTATTTTCTTCATTAAAAAGAAACAAATTAAAAGGAGTCAGACTGAAGCTTCAGACACTTTCACTCTGCACAGAAACTCGTTATCGGACTCGAGGCCAGAGAGAAAATTTCCCTTGAACACCGTGAAGCAGCCAGAGCTTCAGCAGCTGCCGTGTGCGTGAGAAGAGGAGTACCTGAAAATCTCTGATGTAGGTGAAGAAGAAGCTGACGAAGGAGAAGGCCAGAAACCACTCGGACACCGTGCTGATGATGTGAGCCGTGTAACCCTGAAGCAAACGCAACAGAACAAAAAGAGCGTCAGCAGCTGGAGATCTCAGCTCCGTGCAGAGAAAAGATCAATAAAATAAGACAAACAGAACAGAAAAACACTATATACATGAAATATATAACATATAATAAGAACTAATGTAATAACACATTTCTCACACAGACGACACTGACCGTCTCGCCGGGATTCCAGTGCAGTTTGCGAGGAACGTCCACTCCGATCAGGCTGGTGTACATGACGACTGAGGATATGAACACTGACGGGCTGCTGAGGATCACAGCTCGAGTCATCAGGACGGATCGAAACACAGACGCATGTTTTTATCCTCAGTGTTGCAGGTTTGACTGCATGAGGACATTTATATTGGGGGGGGGGGGCTAACACTAGCTAGCACGATAAACTGCATACGCAGTGCAACATGTTGTTACTCGACATTAGTGCAAAATAACTGACTGACTCAAACTGAAGCACAAACCTCTTGAACAGGCTTCATTGTGATTTGAGCCAAACGATTTCTCTCCATTAAATATGATCCAAAAGGCACCGAAATGGTCGACAGTACAAAGTTGGTGAGGGTGAGGCCCGGCAGACAGCTATTACCGGCACACTTGCCAATCAAAGCAGGTCCAACAAAATACAAACTGTAATTTCTGCTTCGTTTGGATAAAAGCTGCAAAAACAAGTAACCGAATCTAATCACCACAACTCGGTCTCTAAGGATACTGCTGATGATGCTGCCCAGGGTCCAGGCCCCGATACCGAGGCGCACCAGGTAGATGGTCCTGCTGTGGATGTGAGGGTGCATGTAGTACGAGAGCAGCGTCTGACAGATGATGTAAAGAGCGCCAAACCCAAAGGTGAGAATTGCCCCCACGAGGTGCATGTAGAACAGAGTCGTCTTCTGCTCTGACAGACACACAGAGGACACGATCAGCACTCCAGAACCCGGGCGGGTGGAAGAGGATCCCAGACCGGCAGCGGCACTCACCTGGAAGTTGGCCACCACGCACATGCCGAAGGAGCTGGTCCAGCCCAGCCAGAGGCCGACGTAGTTCAGCCGGAGCAGTTTGAAGTCGCCCTCACCCAGCAGACTCTCCACCTGTTTGTAACGCACGTACATCGTGGCTACACCTGCACACACAATGAGCAGATCAGCTATACTGTGTGTGTGTGTGAGTGTGTGTGTGCGTGCGAGAGTGTGTGTTACCTAAAAAGGCAGACACGTCCAACATGATGCCAAACACACACCTCTCTGGCGCCATCGTTCCTGTGTCACTGCAGCACAGGACAAACTTTGGGTCATTTGTTAAAGAGAACGAAGGCAGAAAGAATTTGTGTTTAACATCAAAAATATGAAGAGTTTTTAGGATGTTTATGCATCAAAAATGGAAACAAAAAAAGGTAAACTGGAATAATGTTTGTTCATAAAGCATAAATCCTGATTTTGATGAGAAAATCTGACATTTAAAAATCTCTCAGCAAATCTGTTGTGTGTGTGTGCACGTGCACGTGCATGTGCTCAGACCTGATGTAAGGCACAAAAGGATCCACGTGTCTCAACACCACCGCTGTGATGTAAGCGAAGATGAAGGACGCGGCCGTCCAGACGCCCAGAGCAGCGGGCAGGAAGCACAGACCCTGCTGGAACCACCACATGGTGTCCTCACTGTCGCTGGTTCACCCTGGCTGTTCCAAAACATCATCATCATCATCATCGTCATCGTCATTATGCAATTATTCGCTGTGAAAAGGAGACAAGAGGACTGGCAGCTAAAGATGAGCCGGGATCTGTAACGCAGGCAATGAAGAGCTTTCACAGGCTGCATGTCCTGATCAGCCGGCTGTTACTCGCAGTGACGAGACACCTGCAGTCTTTAAATATTAAAGTTTCATCTGTTAAGAGTCTAATTATGACTCTGATATTACCTCATGTCTCATGTGCACAAATAACTGAGAGAATATTCAGACAAATCAATATTTTTAAGCATTTGTTTGCGTGTGAACGAGTCTCAGCTGGGTCACGTTCACAAACACAAACGAGCTGATTCAAAACTCTTGTGTTGAAAGTAGGAAGTAAAATCTGAGGTTAAACGTGGACGGGCGGGACGTGGAAACTTGAAGTGAATACTTTCAGTTATGAAGGAGACATTTTGTATCCAGTGAGGAAACTTTCGAATAAATAAATCTGCGTCTTCACTGGGAGCCACAAATGTCATTTCAGAGCTTTTAATACACAAAGTGAAAAACAATATTTTTCAAATGTGATTTACAGTTTGTCTCGACAGGATATCTTCAGTTTGTTTAAATAAATATCATTTTACCCACGTGGCCGTCAGATCAGACTTTCAGTGGTCAGTTTAATCGGTTTGTATGTTGCTATTTAGAATTAGATTTAAATGATGTTTATAGGAAGAAAACCATCGTCGCTAAAGCTTTAGGATAAATCTAGAGGAGTGCTGAGCCACTCTTTAGACTCACCGACCGCACGGCTGCTGTCGGCCTTCAGCTTTCAGCAAAGTTTACAAGAAATCTGCCAAATTTAGAAGTGAAACAATTTTAAGATTGTGGCAAATGAAACTGTTTGACTGCAGCTGTAATTTTAGCTGCTTCTTAATTTGGATTTGTGAAACAAAAGCAGTGGACGTGAACATTTCTTTCCTTCTCATTTGAACCATTTAAACAGGGTTTGATTAAGAACTTTTGTTTGAAAAGAAAAAAAAGAGACTGTAAATAAACAACAACAGGCCAGCAACCGGTTGTTCGAGCCCGGCATATTTTGTTGTCCTGGCTCAGAGCCACCGTGACATCGTTCAGCACGTACAGCTTAAAGAACACGACTTTCTCCCACATACTGAGACGACGTCCCGCAGCTCGAGTTACAGTTTACAAGTGGCTCAAGAGCTGATCTGAAGATGCGTTCCTGCCTAAACCCAAAAATAATGTTTATCATTTTATATATATATATATACACACAATTATTAGATTATATTGTGATGCAAATTCCAATATTTACTTTCCAGAACAGTTTCAGGAAAAGCCCCTCTGATTAATAATCATTTGGTTTGTGTGACTGACCTGCTGAAGGCCTGGTAGATCCTGCAGGTTATTTTGCCTCATATTTCCTTTTATTTTGGTACGCAGAGGTGAATTACTGTTTAACTCATTCTCACTGACAAAGATGGGTCTAAAGAAGAGCTCAGGAAGTCCCCCTGTACTGACTGAGGAAGTGAAACACAAGCATCCTTTAATGAGCTCACAGACAGAAGTTCACATGCCAAAGTGCTGTGAACAAACAGACGGTTCCAGGATTTTGGCATCAAACTGAGCTGCAAATGTCCCACGAACATAATTATGAGAAAATAAACACCCAGCTACAAACGGAAGGACCAAAAATAAATATCGAAATAAGCTGGCAACATTTTGACAACAAATACTGACAAAAAGCTTTACAAAAACATGCTTAAAACATGGCTAAAATCACTAAATTTGCAGCAGCCGGTTCGCCAGCTAAAGTCAGCTGAGTTAAGCAGCTTCCACTCATTAACTGGCTGAATGTGACATCTTTATTTCAGCTTTCTCTCCTGAAGCAGACCCGCCGTGACAGTGAGGAACCAACAAGGACGGAAAGTCAGATGTTTTTTCTACCATAACATAATGAAACTCACGTTATTCGAGTCCCGCGGCGACCATAACCCTGCTCCGCCGACAAATCTGCTCCAATCACGCCTTTGGAAACCCGAACCAGCCGCTCACACCGCCGGGGATCGCCGTTAATCGTCAGAAAAGTGGCCGACTCCTGTTCAAAATATAAACTTTAAAAGCGCCTACAATGTCCGTGTTCCTCACTCACACACTGCGCATGCGTCTGTCAGAAACCCGGTTGTCAACCTTACGCCCTGAGTTTGGACTCGCAGGCGAGGCTGGCGGACAAACAGGCTCAAAGCTGACAGCACGTTACAGACGGAATCAATGTTTTCAAAACATTAAAGAGCATCACAGGCTGTTTTTAGATTTTTACCCTCAAATTAATTTATTCCCAAACATAATTTTATGATACATTATCATGAGTGTATGTGCCAAATTGAAGCCTGAGTGCATGTTTGGAGTACAAGACGTGAAGCAAAGTATAAAAAAACTTCAAGAACATAACAATCCTTTGCAAAGAAACATCAGATAGCTGTCGCTTATCATTGGGAATGGTTGTCTGTTAAAGGCATTGAGCCTGGGCCTGTCAAATCACAATCAGAGCATTTTCAAGTTTAGATGTCAAATGAAATTCAAACACTTTGCCAATGAGATGCCAATTTTCAGTAAGACTACTTCTGGTATCAGAGATGGAGTCAACGAATGCATAATGTTAGAGTTGTTACACCTCATGATTTGAGGTGCATTAAAGCCCTCTGATGTTCAGATGTGGCACTGACTCGTGTTCCTGTGTTGTGCCGGATGGCTGCTTTTTTGTTCAGGGTCACTGCACAGAGGCCGAGCTCCCCGCTGAGGCCAGCGTCAAACCCTTGGTGAGAAAAAAGCACTAACAGATAGCGTCAATTTAGAGTCCACAGTCCACTGATATTAGTTTAAAATTAGTCGTATGCAGTTTGGTGAAACTGACTTAGAGAGAATGAGGCCCAAAGCGCCTCAGTGTTGACCTGTTACTCTGTTACTGTGACGAATTAGTCGACTTTTGATGCTGGCGTTTGGCGTTAATCTATTCTGGTGTCAATATTTTACACTGTAAAGGGCTTGTTAGATAATATCTGTTATAATATGAACCGTCTTTAACGTTTGCTGTGTTGTTACTATTTTGCCACCTGTCAGGTCTAAGTCATCACTGATGACCGTAATCCTAATTCTATCAGAATAACTCAGTCAGGAGAAAACTATAATTCTAAAAATCATTGCTGAAAACCAAACATGAACAAAAGAAAGTCCCTTTGGGGTTTTTGCTGATGATCACTTAGACCTCAAAAGGTTTGAAGAGACAAAAGCTACAAGAACACAAAGATACAATTTTCTTTTAGTTGTTTCATGTAAATTTACTTCAGCAGAGTCGGAGAATTGAAAACATGGAGCTTGAAATAAGCATCTAATCTCGTTTATATCTTTTATGTGCATGTCTGTGTAGCAAAGATATAATTCTGTGGCTTAAGGCACTTTAGATGTTGAGATTCTTATCTATGAAGCAGAACCTCCAGGGAGGCATCTGATCCTAAATCCTGTTGCGGCACGACAGCGAGCCCAAACATGCTGCCAGGCTCAGCAACAATAGAGAAGGAGCTCCAGCAGATGGTGGACCCCACAGAGCTCTGATCTTCACATATTACATTCAGTCTGGAGTTACATGAAAAGACAGAAGATAATGAGACAAACTGAATCCACGGGGGATCCGACAATCTGCTTCGGGAAGCTTTCTAGTACCATGAAAAACTGTGTGCAAGTGTGCAAGGAAGAGGAATGGTGGAGCTGATGTCACCACTGGGCGGCAGTGCTTTACCAGAAACTGTTGGTGCACCGAAACAAGCTAATTCAGTGTTTGGAGGGGGAGCGGGCGGTGCAGTGGTCTGCACTGTTGCCTTACAGCAAGAAGTTCTGGGTTCAGACTTCCTGGTCAGCTGGAGGCTCTGTAGAGGAGTGGGTTTTGCATCCTCCCGCAGTCCAAAAACATACTTGTTATCTTGAAATTCTAAATCAGACATATTGGACCCTACAACACCGGGCAGAACAGAAAGCGTTCCCTCTGAGGCACATGGGAAACAAAAGGAACACACACATGTAAAGAGAGCCCTTAAAACATGTGGTCATCCCAACTGGGCTTTCATCAAATCAGGTCAGATGCTCAGGAAAGAAGGTCAAACTTAAACTAGGGAGAATAAGAATGACAAGATCAGCTACAGAGTGTCTGCTGTCCAGTGAAGAGTGCTCAGACCTCTACAGGAGAAACCAAACAGCCTCTTCACAAACGCACAACACAGAAGAGCCACTTTGACAGGACAAGACTCAGCTGCACATCTGCATCTGAAGGTCAAAGGGCACTCTTTTGAGGATGCCAATGTTCACACTGTGGACAGGGAGGACAGATGGTTTGAAAGAGGAGTAAAAGAAGCATTTATGTCCACTGAGAACAACCATCTTTGAATAGAGGAGGTGGATTACGACACCACCTTTCCCCTGCTTACAGTGCTGTCCTGAGCTCCCTCCCAGACGTCTCAACCCCCATTCACACCTTTGATCAGGTGACCTCAACAGGCCACATGGAACAATGGAGCGAAGTCCTTTATTGGTTTCAACTGAAACCGCTGATTGAAATGACCCACGCCCCCCTTCACACCTTGGCACGTGTTTATGCACATGAACAATAGAGGGTCATAAACACCTCCAGGAGACCACGCCCACAGGGGTTTAAATACCTGGTCTCTCCACCACTTGGCTGAGAACTGCAGAAGCCTTTTGGGATGAGAGGAGAAACGTCTTCAAGGAACAAAAAGAAGTCCAGTTGCCTTTTTTCAGGCTGCAGAGACACTCTGACCTGGAGACTGAGAACCTGCACAGGCTTGTTGGTGCTGTGAAGAACTGGCAACCTGTTAATGGCAACCCTGCCTCTCACAGTACGACTGCTGTGAGGACTGAGCCCAAAACTGAATCTGCCCCCAGAAAATCACATACAGCAATTTTAATACTATTGTAAGTTGATCCCTGATGACCACATATTATAAAAAAAAACCCTAATAAAGAAGTTTAAAAAAGAAAATTCTACTTATCTAAAACTTTTTTTTACCTGTTCAGCTCATTGTGGGGGATACTTCAATAAAAATTTAAAGGTGAAAGATCTTTGGTCATGTTTCCCAACTTTCAGTATAAAAATGTGTCATAAAACTTAAAATGCACAAAGCAGCTGCAGTCTTTAAGAACTTAAACTGTTCTTTGGGCCAGTCTCAGCCCCCGGGCCTCGAGTTTGACACAAGCAGACTGAAGGGACCGAAAGTCTGACAGTAACCTCACTGGGGGGGGGTAGTTCGGTTTTTCTTTAGTTACACATACAGGATGCCCAAATAGATTGGCACAAAAAAAATATTTGGTGGATTATTTCTTTGTTCTAACAATGTTTGTTGGCAATAAATCAAAACTGTTGGGAAGCCTGTTTATTCCCCTCCACCCTGTTTGGTGTTCACCGGGTTGGATCACTGCTGGTTGAAGAATGGGTGCCATCCCACAGCTGTGTGCAACGAGTGCCAGGCTGAGACCGGTTTACTTAAATCAATCATCCAACCCAACAAACAAATAATCAACCAAACACGTTTCCTTACCTTTGTGCTGAATTTATGTGAAATATCTCGTGTTGTACTTTCAGGGGGGTTAAAACGACGTCTGGTACTTGATGAAGGCCAAAGAGAGTTTATGTGCATTTATTATTTATAATATAATTTATAACTGAAAACGTTTCCTCTGCATCAAGTTCCTGGATCCAGAATCTGGATACATTTGTGATTCCTTTTTTTTTCTTTTGGATAACATCAAGACTGTCATTTTGACATGCGTTTGTGAATGGTAAAAAAATCCTCCAAAAATTCCCAAATCCAGATCCATGATGACACAAACGTGCAGGTGAATCCATCACTTTGATGTCTACAGTTAAAAAACACAAGTGCAAACCTGGTTCCAGGCTGGAGTATGAAATTTATTTGCAATGGAGGAGGCGAGACTGTCAGGCGTTTACCATCCGGGAACACAGTGTTGTGCACACTGCTGAAACACCGGAGCTCTGTCTGACCAACAGAACCGACACAGTGACCACACGCTTGGTCCCGGTCCGAAACAACACAAAACAAACGTGTTTAAGGCAAAAGTTTACTGGGAACACTGAGAGGTGACCCAGAAGATGCACACGAGCATTTGTTGATACTGAATTTCACAGAGCGGTCATGAAAACTTGTTTTTCCAGGGAGCGATTATACAAAGACTCTCCGGCTGTGGCACCAAACTACAGGGAGCAGATACATCTGCAGGATTCAAAAGAAAAGATTAAATTCAGTCGCGCTGCTCTTTAATGCAATAATGTGCATCATTTACAACTATATGATCTGTTAAAATGAACCAAATCAACAAAGGATGGACTCCTTAAAAAGACACTTTAATATTTTTCCTCTCTGTCCCCAAACAAAACAGAAATATTAGAAAAATTAAACGGTGGCTTTCAAAAAAAATATCTCTCAAACTTTTTTAAATTGCTTTTGCCCAAAAATTTAAACTGATTTCTGACATTTTAAAACTGACTTTAAAAAAATTATTTGTACATTCGCTTAAATTTTACTTTTATATTTTTTACTTCATTTTACTCTAATATTGCAAATTAAATTAGCAATTAATTCTCAAAATTACTCACCTACTTCACCAACAAAACTTTACTTTTTATTTCACAACATATTTTTACATCCGATTATCATTTTATTCTCAGTAAATTCTTTCCTTTCCTACCTGCAGCGTTGCTTTGAGAAATGACTGTAGCTTTATTCTCAAAATGTTACATCTTTACCCTGAATCATTTTATAAATTCTCTTTGCCTGGGAAAAAAAATACAAGAAACAACCTTAAAAAAAAATACAAACATAAGCCATCAAAACTTCATCTTTGAAATATTGGGATTATTTAATAAGTGTATAACTTTAAAAATTTCCAGTTTTCTCTGATTACATTTCCTCGATGCCGAATCGCTTTGGATTAACCTTTAACTTCACCCTCACTGCAATGTTTTTCTTTTAACCTTTATTTCCATTACACCCATTTACTCAAAATGACTTTATTTGTATGATATAAAACATAATACACCGAGCCATAATATTCCATCTTAAGGCATTGGAGCACAATGGGTTGATTGTGGGTGGAGTGAGTGAAGGCCTTGTTCCTCCGGATCAATGGCCAACATTCTCTCTCCGTCCACAAACGCCAGCAGCGCCCTGAGCGGAGCAGCTGCGACCATGACGCCGCGCTGGCTTCAGTCAACACTCGGCATTGTGGGTCATCTTAGACAAAGCGCAGAGTCGGAGCACAGCGTCCGCAGGCGGAAGTGTTCAACAAAAAAATGAAACAGGCACAAAATGCAAAAGCAAGAAGCTAACCTCTGCTGTTGGGGACAAACATGAGCTCCACATGAACACAGGCCGCCAGCGCAGGTCCTCCCCGGGTTGAGGCGCACCAGCATCGGGCGGCGATGACGTGGAGGCAGTGAGCAGCAGCCACATTTCAAATTAATACATTTTTATTAAGTTTGATCTGATTCTCATCAGTCACCACCTTCAAACTGTGACATCATGTGACCTCACCTCCCGCGAACTCGCACGTGCGCCTGTTCTGCTGCAGCAGGGTGTTTTGGAGGAAACCGGATGTGCAGGAAACGTCAACACTGAACACAAAGCAGCTGCAACACAACACGGCCGACACTCAAAACTTTGTTTGCTTTTCATGAGATTTCTCACCTGACCTAACAAGCACGGCCTGTGTACTAAAGCTGATAAAGAATTAAAAATGAGCTAAAATGTTGCACTGTTTGAACACAGTGTAGTTTTAATGAGACTCCCATAACCTGTCACGCTGCAGGGAACGAGCAGTACCAGAAACAGAGCTGCAGGGAACGAGCCGCCACGCTGATTCACGCTGATTCACGCCACCGTAACACGTTTTGATCTTTACTCACATGAACTGAAAAATGAGAAAAACCTGAGAGTTAAATCATTCATGAGGTCAAAAGTAGCTACCGGACCTTTCACGCACACACACCTGCACAACTCGGTGAACAAATCTTTGACTTATTGTGG
>VUQJ01004411.1:10903-25425 GCA_015108635.1 Andinoacara biseriatus
TGTGGCCCCTTTTTTTTTTTTTACATGGGTGAAAATCTGCTGAGTAACTCCTACCACCACCTCCTAACTCCTTCCTTCTCACCCGAACCCCTCATGCACTCACTCACACACACACACACACACACACACTGTGCACCTACAGAAAGTGATGGGAGGAAGAGGAGAGGAGAAGGTGAGGGGGGGTTGCTGCTGCTGCTGCTGACGTTATGCGGCTCACAGGACTTGCCCGTAAATGAACTCATTTTTCATCCTGCCTCTCTCCCTCCTCCCCCTCCTGTTAATGACTGGCACTTTCCTCATACGGAGCACCGGCCCTCTGAAGAGCCTGGCGAGTGACAGAGCACCATTCATCTCCTCACGACGGAGGACAGGGGGTAGGGTGAGAGCGGGAGGTAGGGCTGGCAGACGGACATGCGGACAGATGCGGGGGAAGAAAGAGACGAAGACAGGTTGCAAGCAAGGCTAGATTAAGGAACACTTCTAACAGTGGAAGCAGGTAAGAGATAAAAGAATATAGGGAAGAGGAGCTGGCTACCACAGATGGGACATGCACATGTTCTTCTTTGCTGTGCCAAACAGATTAAATGCCAGATGAACCATCAAGTAAATCAATAATCAGCATATTTTGATATTGATTTTTTTTTTCTTTGCTCTACTTTCTCTTTTTGATCAATACAGTGGGCCAAGAGACTTTACCAAGCTAATAAAAACTTTCGTATTTGCTGTTTCAAGAGATTAGCAGCTTTATTATTTGACCAGTGTTTTTCAGCTTGTGGCCACTCCAAACACCTGGTAGAGTACATCTGATTTTAACTGTCGGGTTGCATATCGAGCCAGATGATATGGCTACAAGGGAATTTAACAGTCAGCTGAATATGATGATTGTGTCTGATGGACCACTGAGAGAGAGCCCATTAAAACAACAGCCTACTGCTGCAGTTTAAGGCACAAATCTTGGATGCTCAGCACTACCTAACAATACAATATGTTCTTTAAATATCAAAGTCTTCCCCCTGTCGGCTTGAAAGAAGGCTAGAAAAAGTCAGAAACTTTGTTCTTCGGAGCAAAGCAGCAGCGATCACTTGGATGTGGAAAGACAAGATCTGGAAGGATGAATGGAAAAATTATTGATGAGTGTCAACTCATCGTTGGGTTAAAAGGAAGACGTGACATCACAAGCCACAAGTCCACACCTCTTTTATAAAAGCAGAAATGTTATGTTTTTAATATGTACTGTATATAATAGTAAATTAAACACAGTGCTTTTCTAAGTATTTTGCGGTTAGCTCTTAGTTCATTGTCCTTTTCATCACTCCACCCATTTTTTGCACCTTATTCCCATCCAGGTCTGTTAGGTAGCAGTCTGATACCCAGAACTACCCACATAGGTACTTCTTCCTTGCCACCTCTTCCAGTTCTTCAGGGCGTACACAATGATGTTCCCAAGCCAGCCAAGAAACATAATCTCTCCAGCATCTCCTGGGTCTTCCCCAGGGCCCCCACCAACTGGGACATACATAAAAGACCTCAAATAGGAGGCGTCCAGGACGCATCCAAGTCAGATACCTGAACCACCTCGACTGGCTCCTTTCAATGTGAATCAGCTCTACTCTTAATCCCCAGCAAATGGCTGAGCTCAATCTCTTATTTTTAAGGGATTTGTTAAGTGTTTTACTCTAAGTCAAACTGACACAAGGATCCAGGGATGCAACCACCAACCCTTCAGTAACAGGTGACCTGTTCTTTACCTGAGACAAACAGCACCTACACTCACAGATAGCAGTATTTTGTTTCTATGCTGTTGTTCTATTTGTAAAAAGCCACTGCTAAAGTTTCACCTCAACACTTCAACATGACTTCTTTGAAAGTCATGCTGATTTTTCACTGAGACTAAACGCACAAAAAAACATCAGCATCATTCTGGGTGTTCCAGTCTTTGTTTCTATGCACAGTCATGCTACTGAGTTGTGCTTAAACAGCATGCATTTACGTCCATTGACCCAGGAGGTTTCCAACTCTAAAGAGAAGATTTCACATAAAACAAACACATTTGCAGGTGGCAGCATGTACTTATGTTGTCCTTTGGAGATTTCTTGTAAACACACACACACACACAGTTGTTCGTGCACAGATGCCTTCCTCTCTTCTTTCTAAAACCTTCACAAAATTGATTTTTTTTTTTGAATATTTGAAACTTCAGCTGTTCACATCCATGTTTCCAGGCTTTCTTCTTCACTGCTCGCTCCCATGCTCGTTGCGTTGGAACGACACAGAATATTGTAAAAAGCAAAGCACAGATGTGATGTGAGATAATGTTGCATTTTGTTAATTTTTATAAAACTTTTAAAATTAAAATACAAAGAGTAACATAATTCATCAAATAAGCTGTAAATACAAAGACCACCGAGTTCCTCGAGATATCAGATATCAAATTATGGTGAGTGCTTGGAAGATGTGAAATCATCCCGAGCTCTTGATTAAGAGCACTGAGCAGATCAAATACACCCTCTCATTACATATAATTAGATGAACTATAAATATGCATGAGCCATGGATGAGCATCTCCATCTCTTGATCACTTTTAGGGGTCAGCCTTTTGCTCTTTCACAGACTGTGGAGCGCTGTGTCATCTCAGGTGTGCTCCAAAACAAGTCTGATTAAAAATTCAAGCAAGCAGTGGAGAAAAACACGCCCCGCTGTTCAACACAGATCTAATTGCATCGCCTGTTTCCTCTACTATCACATTACCTGTTGGCGAGATGACGGATCGCTGAGCCTAAACAATGCTATTAGAATTTGACGCCACTGACTCAGATCGCAGGTTCAGTTTTGCAAGCGAACGTTGTTGTGAGACTGGAGTGTGATTAATTATGATAATACAATTATGTTTATGACAGAGGCAATGCTAGACTAATGTCTCGGAAAACTTGAGTCATCTCAAATCCTTAATCATAAATAATTTGATAAGAAATGTCGCCTTTTTTAATGAATTCTGTTTGACTTAGAATTTAATGAGCTTAGGGCTCGATTGTACACTTTCTTACACTAATAATACATAATCCATTGGGATTATTCTGTGGTGCTGACCAAGCAGTAAAGACCTTGTAGTGTTTTCACCTTTTCTAAATTCTATAAAATTAGAAAAGAAAAAAAAAAAAAAGTTCTCAGGGTCATGTTTTTTTTTTTCAGTCTTTACCAAAAATTGCCACAGATGAGGTAGAGACCAAGTCTTTCACTAGTTGTTTTTAGAAGTGTCACAGCCAATTAAAATCAGCGGTGATTTGACATCACAGAATGCTTTGAACTTGGATTGAGCCAACAAATTCAATGGGGCTTGATTTTCGCAGACATGCACCTCCACAGTGGTTTGTGCAACAGCCTAATCACTGTTACAATTTTTAAAAGTTTTTGTCATATAGTTGCAGGGGTTGCCATGGACACCCGAGGCAAAAGAAGAAAGAATACAAAGAAAGATGATGACAATAATGATGATGATGTATCAGGAAAAAAAGCAGATTATAAAATCAGCCTGTACCTGTGTTTGAACAAAATCATTTAGAGTGAACTGCAGTGACTCTAGACGGACTGTAGTTACCTGTCTACATATGGATAAATACTTACACATAACGATAAGAAAATAATACCAACCCTTAGAATCAGCCATGAGTCAATGCTTCTGTGTATTTGTGCATGTGCACATGCTGTGAAAAGCTGTTTGTTTTTAGATTTTTTTTCCCCTCCTGCTGAGTGTGGCAGATGGAGTCAGGCTCAAAGTGACACAGCTATAAAGCAACACCTGGTGGAGATGGGCTGGTCACTGCTACATCTGTGGCCATCGGGATTGAGTGTGTGTATGAGTGTGTAGATGCGTGTGTGTCTTACAGCCAGCAGAAGTGTTGGCACACCGTGACCAGTGTGGGTGATGGTGCCAGCCTGAATTATCTTTGAGATGTGCCAGAAAACCAGGAAAACACATCAGCTAGAAAATGCAAAAGAAAAAAAAAACTGTAGCTAGGTGTGGAAATATGGAATACCTGATTTTGCTCTATTTTAAGGTTTTTGTTTGACTTTTTTTGTCTTTGTAGACCCCTCAAAATTTAAGGCCTCGGTTAACGCATTGGAATATTTGATAAAACAGAAACTTTTTTCAACTGTTGCATGACGAAATGAGTGGATCACAGTAAAACAGTCTCACTGGGATTAGAGTTTATTTTCCTATGACATTAAAGTGAAGCTGGGGTGTGGGTTTTTGCAAAGATGTGCCTGGTTTTCCTTAATTTAGATTGTATGAATGAGTCCCTTAAATGGGGAAGAACAGATTTCATATAGAAAGTGCATTTTTAGCTATTTTTACACTTGATTTTCAGACAAGGTCAGTGAGAATCAAGTCGGGACATTGTCGGAATTTGCCCTTTCTCACAAGTAGCGCACAGCAGGAGAGGAACCTCTTTAGATCCATTCTCACCAGAGGAACAGCCAAGCCCAATAACATCAAGTGGTGGCCAGAAGTGGCCACAGCCACCCCAGGCAACCCATCATGAAGCACATCCTCATACAGTGGAACCAAAGAAACATCCAGCAAGATCTATTTTTCCAGTAGAGCTTTTTGTTGAAGAGCTAGTTCCCTACATCAGCTGATCCCACTCAGACACACCAACAGCATAGCCGCTAATTTAAAATATGAGCTTTATTAAGAATTTTAAAAGAATAAATGCAGCAAGTGTTGAATTTGATGAATCAGTTGAGATTTATACTAGGCAGAAAAGAAAGACTTCTACATGGCAAACAATCATATGCAAATGATAAGAATGAGTGATTGAAACAGTCACAATTATTGACCCACTGACATTTGCCACTGAAGAAACAAAGGTAACCGTCTCAGTCTGGTCACACTCGTCATAGATGGTTGCAACACTTATCGCATTCCTCTCAGCAACACAGAAACTGTTTGAAGTCGACCATTTAAATATGATTGCATATAACATATCATTGTTTGAAAGGAAGGAAAAAGATGTTGCAACTGATGCCACCCCCTATGGGGACAGTTGAAAAAAATTGAAAAAGACGTTTGCAGTATGCTCAAAAAAATTGTAAAATTTGTAATTTTAAGCATAGTATTCTGAAAATGGCCTAACATTGCATCACAGTATTTATTTCTTTGTCCTTATCTTTGTTTATATGTAGAACACAGGCCTGTGTGCAGTCAGTGTGAGGATTTTCACCTCCTATATTTTCATGTGAGACAGGAAGGATCGAACAATCTGTAGCTCGGCTAACATTTCCTAATATGCAGTTATTGTGCAAAACCCAACTTTTAAAAAAACTGACCGACTTTTGTGACATTCCGGTGAATGTAAGCTGCAACTTTGTGTTTTTGGAATTTGTTTCCATTCCTTATTTTATAGGGAAGTGAATGCAACATAATTCCATGATACAACATAATACAAAAGAAAAGGCAAATTTTACTATACAGGAATACAAAGAAAAAAATCAAACTAAGTATGTTTGTATTCATATTCATAACACCCAACTTATAGAACAAGAGCAGTAGGACAAAACTACAACTTTTACAACTTCCATAGATCAAATACAGCCTATACTAAATGAGCATTTACACTAGTATCACCCCATGTCTCTAATTGTAAGAATAAAATGTGTTGTAAATGTCCACTATCTCCCCTACTATTTAACTCCATTAACTTTTAGATATCTGTGTTTTGGCTTATTGTTTATTCACCTTTTATTCACTACTTATCTGTTTTAATCATTTATGCGTTCCTCTTGGCTATTTGTAGTTTTGGCTGATTAGAGCGTCCACATAGCCCCTGGCTAGCACAGAAGGACCCCCTGGGGTACTCGTGCCCCTGGTTGGGAGTCAACAACATGCAGAAAAATTCAGGGCAGCACTGCATGTGTGGAAATGTTTTCTGTTAGAATGTGGCTTCATTTATGTCACAAATTACAACTATAGGACTATAGACAATCGTTGGGACTTTTTCTGAACTCACTTTTTTTCATACTCATATCTCATACACTAATATCTAAACTCAGTACATTTGAAATGCTGAGCGAAGTTTCTGAAGTTTGCCTGTCGGGTGAGTCCACCTTATTCTGCTGTGCCTCTACCTGCCACTGCCCACCTTACTCCACAGTTAGCCATTCGGAGCCCTTTCCTGTCCCAGCAGCCCGCAGACCAGCCAGTCAGAAGTCATTACACCCACTATTAACTCCTGCTCAGCTTCATTAGGCATGCAAATTGAGGAGGGACAAAGACTTGAAAAACTTTACTCTGTCCCACCCCCCCCCACCCCCCTCCTCCTCCCTCTCTTTCTTTCCTCCTCGTCCTCCCTGCTGCCAAACTCCCACCTGTGTTCAATTAAGCCTGGATCTGTATTGAATAGTCTGATGTGAGAATTTGTGTCGAGTCTCCATAGTATGGAGAATCTAATTGGCAAAATATCTGACAACTGCAGGTTCAGAAGCGTGACCTTAGAGGCTTAGGAAAAAAAAGTCTGGGATTTCTGACTGTATTGCTGTCACAAGGAGCTATATTATCACTTTACAGCATACATAAATGCACTCACACAGTACACAGCTTTACTGTCATCGTGCAGCCGGTTTATTATGTGTAATCAAGCACGGCTGCAGACGAACATGGAGATCTACAATTTACTAATGTTCTAGCTGGTCATAATTTTAAGTGGAGGAGGTTTCACTTTTCACTCCGTGACCTCCATTCCTCTTTAGTAACCCTCTTTTTGTCTCTGCTGTCTAAAGCCACCAACATCAGAGGCAAGGCCAACATGGGTCAGGGCCAATCCCTTGCTCTGACGGAGCATAAATGTATTACCAGGGGGCTGAATTACCAAGGGATAACACGGTGTGTCGTGCCATGCCACTGTGCATCACACAACAGGTTCAAACAGGTGGAAAATGTATTCAGAAGAGAGGAATAAAATCAGCCTCAGTCAGAGGCACACCTTAACACAATCTGTATTCGACTGTATCTTATACCGTGAGACGAGCTTTGAGCAGCAGATTGGATGTTAGAGTTATACATTTTAAGCATTGACACTTATTTATCAGCGAGAGAAGATAACATCGAAACAATGATAAATTCTACAGAATCTTCTAATGCCAGTGTCAGTATGCATTAATATGATGATACTGTGAGCTTGCCGAAAGCCAATCGGTCCATTCGCGTTTGTCGTCTTTGCAGAAGAGTTAAGAATTATGAGCATTCAGCAGTCAGCTACGCTTTGGAGCTTGAGAGCAGGTCAGGTATTCTGTAGTAAACAGTGCCTTCCACTGATTCACATGAGAACTACACTGCCATGACAGAAATCTGCAAAAGAAATAACTCCAGATAACAGGTGCTGAGATTATCTAAGTAATCCAGAGTCCTGATTTTCTTTTTCTTTTGTTTGTTTATTTTTGGGTTTTATTATTTGCTTGTTTTTTGATTTGTCTAGTTTCTTTGGTTAAACCTTACCTTTCCATTTGTCAGTCTATAAACCCATCAGAACATGATTTTTACTGTACATTCATTTGCTGGACAGGAAATAAAATATACAAATAAATAAAAATCATGGTGAAAATTCCACAACACACATACGCACACGTGCTCGTGCATCATTTTTCAGACCTTCTTACCATCAGATCCACGGTGACGAAGCATGTCTCGGTGAAAATCTTGCCAGTGCTAAATAGTGTCGTGACGCGGACGGCCCAGAGACCAAGGGCCAGCCGGAGGACAGGTGGCAAGCTAATCATGTGGAAAATGAGAGCCTGGAAGGCAAGTGTAAGGGTGGGGATAGGAGCTGATGAGGGGTGTCCACCTTGTGCTCACAGGTCCTGGCCCTACTGGGAACATGACCAGCTCCACGATCCTACGGTCTGTATGCCAAGTTAGCCCCCTTTGCACCCAACATTCCCACAACTGTATTATCCATCCAGCGTTTCTCACATCACCCCCTGAACGGAGCAATACGTTGCTCCATCAGCACTTTCTTCTCCTCATTAAACAAATTCACAAGAAAATACCTCATTAGGCTATTATACTGCTGTGAGGAGGATCTATGATATTTTAACCAACCTGTGTGGCCAGTGTACAAATGCAGAAGTCACTGCATGTTCATTACACAACAATAAAATCTATAAGTACTAGGTGTATGTGGCATCACTGGCCTCAAACTGCAGCTAATGGCTAAGGCTTACAGAGACCTCTTATACTAACAGTGATGTTAAAGGGAGCTGGTGTAAAGCTGCACAGCAGTCCTTACGACCACAAATGCCATTCATGAGGATACTGCAGCTTTTACTGACTACAGGCCACTGTAGTCATCTTAGTGATGATTGCAGGTTAATGATCATCAGTATCACCAGAAGAGAACGAATGTAGCTACAAAGAAATATCAGTCCAAAGCTTGTGCATGTTCGATAACATTAGCTAGATCAAAGAGAGACAGTATTAGCAGATCTGTTGAAGAACATCTTATGGCAACTGCATTTTTTAAATACTTTTGTAAATCCAAAGGGGGTTCTTGCATATTTGACACGTCATAATTTTGTTAGAAAACTAGCATCAGTTTGCAGAAACGTAGCCTGGAAGTAGATTTTATTAATGTTTAGTAGATGTCACTATGTTTGTTTTTTTATCCATACCCACCCATAATGGCTTGTACAGAATCTTAATCAGAGGCGTCAGACTCACACCAGTAAAACTACTGCCTGATAATCCATAACAAACCACATCCAGATTGTTTCCCTTACTTTAAGTGTAAAGAAATGTAAGTACACATTCAGTCATGAGATGTCTTAAGAAGGTCAATTTCAACAATATGTCTCAATATATATTATGTTTCCCATATTATAAAGAAATGCTGGTGTAGTAAATCAAAGAAAGCCCTCAGTGCCGCTCATTGGGATTACACTGTAAGAAATAAAGAACAAAAGGACTTTATCCTGTAATGAAAACTAGAACTTACCTGTGAATTCACAGATAATATCCTAATTATATTTCTATTATAAATACTGAAAAGGAGAAGTTTTCTATTAAATTAAATACTAACAAATAAAACAATAAATTTTCTTTCATTTAAAGGTCTATCGACTACTTTGGCATATGACAGGCCATGGATTATGTCTATGTCCATAAGAATACTGTAAAAATAATAAATTACAGTTAAAGATTCAAAATGTATGCCCTCCTCCTTTGTTCACAGTTTTCATTGTGCTGTATAAACCCCTGCTCTGAAAAGTCAATTTTGCTTCATTTTGTAATCCCAGATTCTCGTGCACCTTTGTCAGTTTTACTTCCTTTCTTTTTTAGGATTTCAGTTTTTGAAACATGTTCATGTTTCTCTGTATAAATAACACAACCTTTGCATCGATCTTCCCATAAGTCAGATCACCATCATCACCAGTATTGATCAGTTCAATGAATTTCATCATAAGGAACAGGGTCTTTTTTAATCATTTAGTTAAAATATGAGCCTGTTCACTTAATCTTATCTTGCGTGCAAATTTATTTTACAACCATTATATTAGAAGTATTAATCTGTCGACGTAACAGTTGCTTATATTAATGCAGCTTTAATGCAATATTTGTTTTTGGCATCGTTGGGGCAGTGTAGTGAGCTGTAAGCACAGATTAGAACTGCAGATGTGATGTGTAACCTGTGGACCACCCAAGGACCAACCTATAGAGTGACAAATTTGAGCCAACATAAAAAGTGGCAAAAACTGCAGTTCTTCCAGGTGCTGCTTGGAAGAACTGCAAGCAGCAGGCCCAAAAAGTCAGTCCCCACAGACTACAGTGTATCACAAAAGTGGGTACACCCCTCACATTTCTGCAGATATTTAATTCTATCTTTTCATGGGACAACACTGACAAAATGACACGTTGACACAATGATACACTGTATATTATATTAAATCTGCAGCTTTACATCTCGCCCTATGCCAGCTGGGATAGGCTCCAGCAAACACACACACACACACACACACACACAGATTTCATGTATTATTAGTCAGGTTGCTCATGCACCTGGATACTGGAGTTAGGGGCATGGTTGATTGACAGGTGTCCTGACACAAGCAGCTGTAGGCCATTGGTGTCTGCTAGGCCTCAGAAGCACTATTCAGTCATTAAACTGGACCCCTCGACTGTGTGTGTTTTTGGTATTATTTATTTGATATTTTTGATATTATGGACTAATATTATGGCATGCTGTGTGGTACAGACCATCCAAGAAGTCTGTTCTTCAGTTTTGGTGAGTTAAAAATAATAATAATAATAATAATCCCTTCGACTTCTGTAGCGCTTTTCAAGGTACTCAAAGCGCTTTACAGTTTCGTGCACTATTCATTCACACCTCAATCATACTTGGTTGTTGTAAGCTACTAATGTAGCCACAGCTACACACTAAGTTTAAACAGCTTTTTTGCTAATGTACCACCTAAAACCTTTCAATGTCTTATTGTCTTTATCAATGAAATGTAACCTATTTGATGATAATAGTGATAATGATAATATTTAGAATTCTTCAACCAGGAGAGAGTAAAAAAATTGATATAAAAGAACAAAAGGCAGCACACAATCATGAAAAGGTATGTTTTAATCGGATTCAGTTTGTCTCGTTTTGTTCCTCATCTCTGCTTGCCCATCTGCAAAAGCCCCCACCAGTACAGAATAATGTGCTTTATCGTGACTGTGTGGCTGGGTTTTGATCAGATTTGTTTGACCTGGAAGTGCATTTGTCAAAACATGGAGATTCAAATCCTGCAAAACCCAGATTGCCGGATTAGCACAGCTGGAGCAGCACAAACATACATAAATCTCTCCCATAAAACAGCTAGAACTGATAAGTTTTGTGTTCATGTTTCTTCTAAGAGTCTGACTGAGGAAAAAAAAAAAGTATTTTGGGCCTTTCAGGTTGAAAAATTACCTTATTTCCTCTAGTCTGTACCATATATTTTGTATCTCCTTTTTTAATGCATTTCTTGGAACAATTCAGCTGATTTGCCTGAGTCCCTTTGTTCGCCGACTACAAACCTTTTTTAAAGCTTCATCATCCCACTGTATAATTTTGCCACAATCAAGGCATGATTTGCCACCTCCTGCAGTCAACAAAGACTCACAGGTGTGTGACACTCCTGTGACTGTAAACTGTTGCTGATGTCACTAATTGTGCTCATCTGTGTGACGAATCTCGTCAGCTGACTCACAAGACTGAGAGCTGTCGTCTGTTGCCTTTGTGTTTCATGCAATTCTGTTTTTGGTTCTGACTTAACACATAGTTACAGCGCCTATTGCTCAGTAAGGAGGGTGAGCTGAGTATTTTAGAGAGAGCCTGGAACAATGACATACGCTCACATCACAGACAGATATTGGACAAATATATTCACAATATAATGCGATCCAATTTGTCTCTGTGAAGGAAATATCAGAAACACCCACGTGTGTACTGTAACACCTGTGTGTCAGGAAGAAATACAATGCAGTCCTTCACAACAGTATTATAACTTCCTCAACATTACGTTTGTATAGTACTGGTTTTTGACTTGTACTGTTGTACAGACTCCTCTGTTAAACTCTCTGAATATACCTTACATTACCATAAAGATTTGATTTAAATCCTTAACAAGCTTCTCATGCAGTCTAGTGTTTAAGTGGTCATGCTTATGGCGTTGGATGCTGAAAAGGTCATCTGAAGAAGCGCAGTCTGAAAAGGGCTTCATCTGGGTCTTGTGAAACAGTACAATGCTACAAGAAAGAGAAAATATTTTTCTAAGAAAATAAATTGTAATCATCATCATATTATTAAATTATTATTTTAGAGATCTCAATCATTAGAGATAGCCTTCTCCTGTGAATCTAAGTTGTAAAAGTTTACTGCAAATATTATAGAACGCATGAGAGGCTTTTATTACAGTAAGAGTCAAGATGTAACTTTATTGGTTTTAGGCCATCTGGAAAAAAGTTAAGCAGGTGTAATTCTCACTACATTCACACGACTTTCTCAGGTATACAACTGCTTAACTGTTTTTTAGTGGAGATATCTAATCAGCCAATCACAGGGCAGCAACTCAATGCATTTAGGCACATAGACTTGGTCAAGATGATCTGCAAAAGTTCACACTGAGAATCAGAATGAGGAAGAAAGGTGATTTAAGTGACTTTTAATGTGACATGATTGTTGTAGTCCGGCAGGCTGGTCTGAGTATTTCAGGAACTGCTGATGTGCTGCGATTTTCCCACACAACCTTCTCTGGGGTTCACAGACAAGGCTATGAAGAAATATCCAGTGAGCAGCAGTTCTCTGGGTGAAAATGCTTTGTTGATGACAAAGGTCAGAGGAGAATGGCCAGACTGTCTCATACACACAAACAGATGCACCAGGAGTAACACGGAGTTCAGTATTTTGCCCAAGGATACTTTGGCATTCAGACTAGAGGCCAACTGGTAGACAAACTGTTCTACCACCCGAGCCACAGCCGCTCCAAAATTAAACTAATTAGTTTTTCACATGAGCAATCTTCAAGTTAAAAAAACTCATGAACACATTTGAAAACAATTCATCTGGTTTCAAGTACAAATGAGTCCACTAAGATTTAATATGGGGACATATATTCACCGCACTAAAAGTCAAGCCTTCGAGACATCAGTGCAGCATTTACTTCTTAAATACTGCAAAACATAATTTATCATCAACAGCATCTGTGGTTTGTCATCAAATAGTCAAACAGGTGTCATAAATGATGTTTTTACAGCTGGTGGATTGAAGCTGCACTCTATCTTCATCTTGCTTGCTCTCAGAGCTTTTTGTGATACCATCCATCACATCAAATTAAAGTGTCAGAGATTTTGGGGGAATTAGAAGCCCAGCTCCTAAGTGGTTTGCTTCCTATTTCACACCTAGCAATGAGCTTTATGTCAACATGGGCAGCTCAGAAAAAAAACACTTTGACCAGAAATAAGACTTCTTAAAATCTCAAACCCCTCCAAATCAAAGTTCACCCGAACTACTCCTGACTACCTTCCTCTCTTCGAGGCCCTCATTAGAGAAGAAAAAACTCACATAAGTGCAACGTAACTGTTTTCAGGTGTAAAATGAAGACTGCTTACTTTTCATCCTATATTTACATAAGTTTTTTAAAAAACATCTGAAACATTTGGGCTTTTCACTGTAGGAACGGCACAAGCGTCGGCTAATAAGGTTAACAATGGCTCTGCTCTGTTCACATGTCCCAGTGAGCCGTCACACACAATGCCAGCTGACACTGAAGCAGCTAAGTGGAATTCAGCCATCAAACTGTAAATGATAACATTTGAAGTTTGACAGCCCCTGATTACGAGGATTTGCTGCATGAAACAAGGAGAAATTGTATGAAAATTTTCAGCATTATGTGAACTTGAACGACAGACGGGGAAATTGGATGAAATAATGGGTTTGATTGAATTTTTCTCAATTTGTCTTCACTCAAGCTGAAGATTTGAGTGAAATCTTCAATGTATGTGAGACATACTCACAGGAACAACCATGAAAACTGCACTAATGTAAAAATCAGTCTTTTTAAAAAGAATTTGTGGATGATATCTAATTCTTCATGGCATAAATTCAACAAGGAAAAATTGGAAAAATTCCTCATAGATTTTGGTCCACATTGACACGACAGCATCGCACAGCTGCTGCACATTTGTGAGATGCACATCTTGTCATAGTGCGGCATTGTGGCAGGCAGGATGAGGACCCAAACACAGACTCCAGAGTCAGGCATAAACTCAAAAGACAGCTTTATTGCTGGACTACTCACAAAACTGGGTGAGGGTTAACCAGGCAAATAATCCAGGGGAACAAGGGGACGTGAAACCGAATGCAAGCACACAATACAAAGGACTGCCAAAGTAAAACAGGAAACACAGACTTAACACAGAGGAGGGGAACACAGACACAAGAATGAACATGACAAGGGGAACCAGACAAATGAGGAGGAAACACAGAGAGAGGGAATAAACGGAACCATTAGGAACAAGATCAAATAAATTCAAAGGACAAAAAATATAAACACACGGCAACTGATGAATCACATAGAATATTTTAAACCTCAAAGCCCACAAAGCTCAAAACACTGGGCGACTGGCTCAGGACCGTGACACATCTGTTCTACTGGATCCCAAAGCTGCTTTATCGGATTGAGATCTGGAGACTGAGGAGGCCATTTGAGTGCCGTGAGCTCATTGTCATGCTCAAGAAAGGAGTTTGAGATGATCTGAGTTTTGTGACATAGTGCCTGGTGGATGTTGCCATCAGAAAATGGTTACGCTGTGGTCTTAAAGAGCCTGACATGGTCAGTAACAGCACTCAGGTGAGCCGTGGCATTTGAATGTGGCTCACCTGGTACTAAGGGGGCCAAGGTGCGCCAAGGAAATATGCATCAGCAGCCTGAACTGCTAACATACTTTCATGTTGTTGTTGTTTTTTTTTTTTTTTTTTTTTTTTTTTTTTAGGTGACAGTTG
>VUQJ01004411.1:43029-58748 GCA_015108635.1 Andinoacara biseriatus
GGACATACCCTCACATGCTTTCCTTTTCATGCCTAGCATCAAAATCAGTTTTAGAGCAATTGTATTTTTATTAACAAGCCACCAGCCCACCACAGATGCCCCGTCGCTGGTACAGATTGACAGATCAATAGTTCAAACTAAAAATCGATGGGGGCCCACCGCTTCATTAGCTTAAGCAGCGGCTGACACCAGCCCTGATGCTGCAACATGGAAGCTGGGGTGGTTAGTGCCGAACCTTTCCAACCTTTTCCCCCCTGGGTGGACCCATCAGTGCGAGTTGGCCGTGAGGCTTTCAGTCGCACTGCTGACTTGTGAAAGGCAGCATAAAACTGTGAGAAGCTTCGAGGGGCGGGGAGGTAACTGCAGTATGTGAACACACATATGTTTGGGTGCACAGGTGGCTGAGGAGGAATCCCCTGAGAGCTTTACAGCAAGCGGCTGAAAACAAAGACGTGTGAATTTCTTTTCTTGCAATGTGCACGTGTTGTTGCATAGAAACCTGTTCCATAATGCTCTCCGAGGCCCCAGTTTTATTTAGTTCAATCAAAATGTGCTTAGATGGAAACATATCGAATTTTGTGAAGGACAAGGGCCATAATTTCTGGAGCAACTGGCACTATTTGTTAGTTGAAAGTAGTTGAAGGGCATTTATTCAGCTGCAGGTATTTTAAGATTCTTATTGGCCGCCCCTGGCAAACAGAAGGTTTGAGCAGCAAGTGGGTGGTACTTCTCACAGCCACACCCACTAGCTGCGTGACCACATTAGAGATTTACCCACAGATGCACAAACAAAAACAGCTACTGTTACATAGTTACACAGATATTGTGCTGTATTGTAGACAATTGTCTTGTAGGGAGTATTGCAGAGTAACTGTATCTTGATACTGATGGTACTGTGGATTGTGATATTACTGTACTGTGAGTTAATGCATGATTCCAGTCCAAACACTGAGCTTGTTTTGGTAAAATTGTCTTTTATGACTAATTAAATGAACTTTTAATTGTTAATTATTGGCTGCAGTAGAGATTAATTTAATCTCCTTAGTGGCTTTGTGCCCTGCTGCATTATCTAAGCGCGCAGACATTTCATTAACACGTTTTGCGTGTTTAATTCGGATGCTGAAGTCTTGAGGCGAATGTAAAATGCCTCCTGTTTGAAGAATGGCCTGATAACTCACCGGGCTATGTGGGATTTAAAATGTGTGTGTACAGGTCAGTAGACACCTTCATAAACAACAGATTGTGTTTGAGAAATCTTGGACTGTGTTGGCCCAGACATTCGGGGCACCCTCTCTCGAGCACCCACTTATGCCACACAGTATTGCTCATTAGCTGATGGCTTCCCACTACACAATCTGTGTCTTACCAGCGAGCGTTCCGAGACATGCTGTACTTCACCTCTGTAATTCCATCATGTGAAATGAAGAGCCAGAGAAACTACTCTTTCATTGCACTGCTTGCTATGCCAGCACACGTCTGCTCTGTCTCAAGCAGTGTGGTGTAGTGAGTAGAGAACGAACGAGAGAGCGGGTTAGCGATTAATTAAAAATGGGGCAATTCGTTTCAGCTCTGTCGTCTGTAGCACCCCGAGTCGGGGCTCAGAGGTGCTACTTCGCCGGCTCGGCTGTTATTAATCTCTCCCTCTCTATTAGAGCTCTGATCTTTCTTTCTTTAACTCCACTTTTCTTCTTCTGGGTGTCCGCGTCTTCCAATTTTTTGAGTCGCTCCCTATTCATCTGCTTTTTGTTCAATTTGTCATTTTACTATAGGTCACAGTAATCTCTCCCCACCACTCCACTTGCGTAATCCCTTTTCTTATCACCTTCCTTCGTGTTGCCCCCCCTTGCAATGACCCCTCTCTGCCTGCAGCATTGCAGGTCAAAGTTAGTCTGCATGGATGTGATGCTGCTTCAAAAAAACCCTCATTTCTGTTAACTAGTGAATCACTGGCTGACAAACAAATTAACAGCCTCCTTTCCGTCAAATGTGCCTAATATGTGTGGTTCTGTAGGTCACGCCGCTACTACTCACACATGCTGCGCTCATGAAACATTCATGATTCAGCTTGAGTGGAACGAGCTGTGTCATAATGATTGAATAAGTCGAACCTGCTGCTGCAAAGTATCAGCCCGCTGCACTCAACTCAGCCATTAATTCAGATGACTATTGTAGGATTGCTTTACACTCTCAGGTTATTGTTACTCAGTGATTAAACAACCGGCCTCAATCCAATTTGCAAAGACGACTCAGCAGCAGAATCAAATAAAATTTAAGAAGAAAACGACAGCTTAGTAAATTGCTTGCTCTGCCATCCAGGAGAAACAATTAGGCGGGGTTTGATCAGAAAGAAAGACTTTTACTTTTACAAGACAGCAAATCTCTGGAGCGACTGCAGTCTTGGCACACAAGAGCTTTTCGCTTTGCAATGCAGATTTGTTTTGAACCAGCACAGCTTAGATTGTTGATAACATCTCACTCCCAATCTTTATCAAGCAAAGGGATTCAGAGCTAAAGAAGATGTGTTAATCATGAAGATTAGGATGAATAAGACATTAGAAGTCACTGCTGGTGTTCACCAAAGTTGGTCCACGCCATATCAAAACTCCCAATAAATCAAATCTTAAAATTGGGGTTAATTAGTATAACCTCTGAATCATGTTTTATGCTCTTTAATCACATATTGAATGCAGTGTTTGGGGGTAAAAGCAGATTGGGTGACAGTTCAGTGGGTTTTCACCTAATCTTTGATTGGGCTTCAGCACTTTTCCTCTTTCATCTGACCTCCAGGCTTTCTGTCTGCCTCTGCCTGTCTGTCTCCGTGTCTGTGTTTTCCACACACACACACACAGACTCACATCACTTTGCCTCCGTGTGAGACTAGGTCAGCGCTCATAGATCACGCATTGGGACGGAGACAGTAAATGGGTCTGACAATGTCTGTGAATGGACTAATCATTCAATGGTAAAGACACGAGAAGGGAGTGTCATTAATTCGGGCCATTGAGAGGAAACATATAACACACACACACACACACATACACTCGTCCCAGAGGTCAACCCATGACTCACACAATTTGTCAAGACACATATACACTGCCAACATATCCACATATCAGCTCCAGATTATTAAAGAAAGGCGCTGTTTCTTAGTTTGAGATCAAAACTCTGCAAAATATTGGAAGAGAGTAATTTAACTCATTGATGATCTACATACACAGTTGTTGATTTTCCTCCCTGAATATTTATGCCTGAATATTTCCAAGAAAGAGGTAAAAGCATAAGGAATTCCAGGTGGGCACAAGCACAGACACATACATACTTAGTACATGTGCATGCACAAGTGTTGGCCACAAGGTCAGACTGACGAATCAACAGTATGTGTGCATGAAGTGACACTCAGGAGCAGCTGTGCACGACACACTCACTTAGTCCTGCAGGTAAGTGCACAACAAATCAAGATGCAAGGCTGCATGGCACCAAAGCACACTGTTAGCATAAACGTGGGTAAATTAACACAGAATAAGACATGCGGGTGTGTAGACACAAAGCATGCACTAATGTGCACATCTCTTACCTGGTAGGCCAAGACAGAGCAGGACACTGTAGTAGATGACAGGTAGTGGTCCGAGGGGGCATCCCTGGGCAACCTCAGCGGGATTCTGCCAGGTGCTCCCATTTGGGGAAAAAACAGGGAACATGTGACTGGGCTCCATGGCCTCTTTCTTGTCCTCTTCCTCAGCTGAGCTCAGTGTCAAGAAGCCTGCTGGCCACAAGATCGAACCGCCTGGTAGCCGGTTTGGGGGAGAGGGTGCTCTGTCCTTGGGTGCCAATCAGCATGAGTGTGTGTGCGTGTGTGTTTGGCAAGACCGCAAGGTTGAGTGAGTGAGAAGGAGGGAGGAATAGGAAGAGATGGAGGAGAGAAAGGCAGCAGACGGGGAGATGCGAGGGATGATGTGTGTTAGTAGGTGACGGAAAAGGAAGGCGGCGAGAGGAGCTGAGAGGGAGGCGTGAAGAGGTGAGTGTGAAGGTAGAAGTGGAGAGGGGAGGATGCTGCCTGAGTGTGTGAGCGAGGGGAATGAGAGTGAGTCGAGAGCGCAGCAGGGAGGAGGAGAGAGGGAGGGTAAAGAAGAGGGAAAGAGAAAGGGCAGAAAAAAAGAGCGAGAGAGAGACGGAGGCTGAGAGTGGAGGCAGCAAGTGGGAGGATGACGGTAGGTGGAGGGATGCTTAAAGAGAGAAAGAGAGGTTTGAGGGCAGAGAACATAAAGAGATCATAAAGCTGATGAGGAGCCAGATGTGACAGATGAGAAAAGATAAATGGGGGTTAAGTCAACTGTAGAAAAGGACACAGTGCATTTGCCCTTGTCATTGTGTTTGTTTTCTGTCAATGTGTCTCTTCATTGCACCGTGGCTTCCTGCAAATATTTGATTGCATAGAGTTACTGGACAGATCACGAGATGGGTCCATTAGTCTTTAAAATGTCTTTACATCCATGAGCCAATTTGCACATCCTGAATGTCACATGGAGTAGAATTACATATGACCAGACTTGTGTGTGCATGTTGGTGTGTGTGTGTGTGTGTGTGTGCGTGTAGGTGTGTGTGGGAAATGGGGGATGAAACTGGCTCCACAGTCTAATTCTTAATGCAGTGTGAACCATTTGAATCTCCAGCTAAAATGTGCTAATGAACTCTAGGCTGACACTGAAAAACACAAATATTCCTCCTTAAGACAGATTCCACTTTCTGGTTCATCAGTTGGTGTGACAGCGAGACTGCAGCTGTCTGTTATTTTCATTTTCTATTCATCTGTCAGTTATTAAAAATGATCCTCCAGTTGTTTAGTGTGTAAAATGATGGGTTTATTCCCCTGACTGTTCAGATAAAATACATTGTTTTCCACATCCTGATAAACACAATGCAGCTGAAACGCTTTGGTATGATATTAGAGATATGAGATAAGTGTTGGGTCTTTTTATTAATTTGCTCTTTACCCTGTAGGCCTCTGTGAAGGATGCAGGCCACTATTTTTCAAAAGGTTGCCAAGCGTGGCGCGTTCACTGAAGAGGCTCCTTTGAAAAACCAAGATTACAAACACACGAGCATTGTTGTTTCTAATTGCATCCTGGGCTGATGGTCATATTTTTACTAAGTACGTATACTATAGTTCTCTACCTGAGTACAAGTTTCAGGGCCATTTACATTACATTTTGGAAAAATAACAGATTTGTTGTAATGGCTTATTTGCAGATTTTGCAGACAAAATTCACTCAGTTACATCTGGCTCGTACTGAGTTTGGCCCTCTTTTGCTTTCGAAACTGCCTTCAGTTCTTCACGGCGTAGATTCAACCATTTCTCAGAGATTTTGGTCCACATTGACACGACAGCATCGCGCAGTTGCTGCAGATTTGTCGGCTGCACGTCCATGATGAGAAGCTCCCGTTCCACCACATCCCAAAGGTGCTCTATTGGGCTGAGATCTGGTGAGTGTGGAGGCCATTTGAGTGCAGAGACCTCACTGTCATGCTAAAGAAACCAGTTTGAGATGATCTGAACTTTGTGACATGGAGTGTTAATCAGCTAGAAGCAGCCATCAGAAGATCACTGCTCAGGTAGGCTGTGTTTAAAAGATATTCAGTTGGTATTAAGGGGCCTAAAGCGTGGCAAGAATATAAACTCCACACCGTTAGACCACCAGCAGCCCGAACTCTTGATACATGGCAGGATGGATCCATGCTTTCATGTTGCTTCTGCCAGATTCTGACCTCTAAATGTTACCAGCAGAAACGGAGACTCATTAGACCAAGCAGCATTTTTCCAACCTTCTGTGGCACCCGATTTGGTCTTCTGCTGTTGGAGCTCAGCAGCTACATAACAGATGCTCCTCCGCATACTTTGGATTTAATGAGTCACTGCTGCCTTCCTGTCAGCTCGAAGCAGTCTGGCCATTCTCCTCTGACCTCTGGCATCAACAAGGCATTTTCACCCAGAGAACTGCCGCTCACTGGACATTTTCTCTTTCTCAGACCGTTCTCTGTAAAACCTAGACATGGTTATGTGGGAAAATCCCAGCAGATCAGCAATTTCCACACCTTTCATCCCCATACTGATACTCGGTTTGAACCTCAGAAGATCATCTCGGCCATCTTGAGCTACATGCCTATTGCTGCCATGTGATTGGCTGATTAGATATTTGTGTTAATGAGCACGTACCTGACACATAGTATCATATAAAGTGGCCAGTGAATGGATATGATGAGTATGGAAAATATGATTAGCTGTTCCTACACTATCTGCAGAAACAACATACTGTTTACAGCAAGACTATAAAGCTTGCAGTAGTCTAACACTTCATTTCAATAGCACCACAAGCTGCTCCGCCAAAATGAGAATACATTTTTATTAACACCTCTGTAAAGTAGCATTAACAAAAACTAAACATGATGACTTTTATTAGACTGTGCAGTGACTGCTTATGAATAAGGGAGCAGCTGAAAGTAGCTTTTTTTATTAGTTTTCCACCAGATGTTCCTAATAAACTTCCAACTGAATGTAAGCAAAAGATTTATGATTACACCTGAGGGGCTTTCAGCCCTTCAACTTTCACCACCCTCTGCCATATCTCTATTTTCTGTGTCCTCCGCCATCTTTTTTCTCAGTACATGAACTATAACATAAAGATGGAGCCACTGCAGTATAGCGACTGCATAGCATACAGATGTGTACATATTGCGATTACACTACAGGCTTTTTTTTTTAGGCTTTCCAGACAAGCCACATGTGCAGAAAGCAGACATCAGATTAGCTTTGGCGCGACTACAGTGAGACATCATGTCCATTTGTGGAGCTGTCAGCTGTGTGTCTGCTCTTTCTGTGCATCCTCAGCTCAGTCCAGGCCTACGCTGCCTCTCTTTAGGTCTGAAGAAAGTGCCACATCTTGCTCATTTCTGCTGTCTGAGCAAGATACTGTAGATCATTTATAAAGTAGCACACGGGTCTGCGATAAGGAGGTGAGGGGAGATTAGATTAAAGAGGCTTACACAAGGAAAGAGAGGAAGAAAGAGATTTTTGTGGAGGAAAATGAACCACTTGTGGAAAGCGGTGAATCACAGCACCATCTTAAAAATCTGCTTGGAGCTTCATTTATTGCGTTTTGAGCATCTTCTAACCAAATGGGCACTACTATATAAGAAAGGAAGAATTGAGTGCTAAAGTGTCCAGTAATGGCTCAACCGTTTCTGCTGAAAACCACTTGAATGTTCAGCTGTAAGAAAAGGGGAACGCGGTGAGTGAGAGTAGAGGAGAAGAGCGGAAGGGAATAATCATACGCTTTTAATTATTTTCCACTACACGTGAACACACGAGCTGCAGGGGATGTAGGGAGGGGCGCTCCACGATTAAGTGTTAAATAAAATATAGCCAGATGACATGAAATTAATCACAGACAAATGTGGGGGGAAACGGAAGATATTCTTCAAGAGTAGGTACCATAGCTGTGAAAAACCCCCACGGGGTTCGAGCTGGCCTGCTTTCCAGTACTTAATACAACATCATCATTGGTCCTTGTCACACAAACTCGATTACATGTAATCTTCTGGTACTTTGATCCAGGCGTGATTGTGTTGTGCATGTGGGTTGTTGTTTGCAGTTAGATTTAATATAGGACATCGGATACTGTCCTGTATATGTGTGAGGGTATTTTTTTGATATGTAATGCGGCGCTATTCTTCAACAACCAAACCAGGACAGATGACAGGTGTTATGTTAGTTATGAAATGTGGCTGAACCTCAGCCCGACCTCATTACGCCCTGCGGTGACACATGCGCATGAGTTCAGTGGAAGGATAGGTTTGTGCAGGTCGTTACAGCGCACGTGTGATATTAACTCATTACATCATCGTTACACAGAGCGTTTGAGGACCTCACGCTGCCACTGAGCTGAGCACCCAAACCACAGGTTATTGCTTCAAACGCTGAAGAAATGTTTGCTGATTTGTGTTCAGTGCAAACATTATTCAGAAATCAAATTGTTAGCATGTAAAATGCTCTGCGGATGTTAACTGCTATCTCATTTATTTTATTTCCTGCATCAAGATAGGATTTTCAGAAAATGTGCCAATGATCCAGCCTGGGGGTGTATTGGTTCTCAGATGGTGTTCGGTCAGGTTAGTTCAGGTGTGCCTTGGGGAGTTTTTATTTGTTAGCAATACATGAAACACTGAATTCTGAAACTGCACAAAATAAATACTTTAAAATATACTATTGGAGCTTATTGCAAAGAGAAAAAAAGCCTCACCTGGCAGTGATGCCAATCAAAAGAATTGGCATGTTAGGTGACAGCAGCTATATAAGAACACAGGTGTGTTACGGCATGTCGGCTCCAGTGTGCCTTGTGCACACACCACTGGTTCAAAGGTGGGCTATAATTATCTACAACACACCTTCGGACCAATCAACTTTTATTCTGTGCCTATCTGGACATTTATAGTTGTTATGTAGACACAAACACGTAATAGTCTGTGAGCTAAAAGTGAGCCATATTGTCATGCACAAGTTAAACTCTTGTCTTCAGAGCTGTCTGCAAACTGTGACTGACAACTGAAAATATATATAAAAATAAGAACTTTCTTGCAGAAAGCCCTGAAGCCTAATTGCCGTTACCAGCTAATTGCAAATGAAATCGTTTTTTACACAATATGCTGGCATTCATTATATGGACAAAAATATTGGGCCACACCTCCTAATCTTAATTGAATTCAGGCATTTTCATGCATGTGAATGGGTCAGTGGTAGGAATGAGCTTCCATACCTGGCCGGCTGCATTTGCAAACATTTATGAGAGAATATGTCATGTGTTCTTCTTAGTTTGAGGTTTTAAGGTCTAGATTTTTATTTGCTTTGTTTTGTATGCAAAAATATTAGAACTGACAGACACTTTCCTTTTAGCATGACTCTACATTATATGGACAAAAGTATTTGGTTGCACGTGTTAATTTTTGAATTCAGGTGTTTTCATTGGGTGTATAAAATCAAGCACAGCCATGCAGTCTGCCTTTACAAACATTTATGAGCGATTGGGTGGTTCTACAACAGGAAGCCAACATTGCAACAAGTCAGTTTCAGAAATTTCTTCCCTCCTTGATATTCCACGATCAACTAAGTGGTATCATTGCGAAGTGGGAACGTTTAGGAACTCAGCAACTGAATTAATAACTGCAGAGTTCCAAACCTCCTCTGGCATTAACATCAGCACAAAAGCTGTACACCGGGAGCTTCGTGGCTGAGCAGCTCCTGTAAGGCTAATCTACATTGTACTGTAACAGTTATAAAAAAAAAATTGGCATGAAATGGACGAAATGAGACCCAGATTTGAATATTATTTGTTTTTCTTTATTGTAATCAACAAGTCTTCAAAATCAGGTTTGGCTTGCAGATGTAAACATGTCTGAGGAAACCCATTTCATATGATATGTTAAGACATTTCAGTCTGGACCAAATTGGTGCACTTTGATTAGGGCAACTCGACATGTTGCGTGCACAGAAACAAGAAGAGAGAGAGAAACTCCAAAGAGGGAGTCCCGGAGATTCAATCACCAGGCTGTAAAATTCACCACACAGTTGTCGAGTATCAGGTGACATTAATTATAGATGCCTTGTGTGATGAGCCGTTTGTTTAGTGTGCCTGTAAAATTGGGTCGTGGATTTAAAGAGGAGTGGGTCAGTGAGGTGACACGTGAGCGCTGTGCCACCCTTGCTTTCCTGCTACTCTCCAATTTAGTCAGCACTCAAAAATAATAAGAGGAGTGGGAA
Organism: Andinoacara biseriatus; assembly: GCA_015108635.1. Taxonomy (NCBI): domain Eukaryota; kingdom Metazoa; phylum Chordata; class Actinopteri; order Cichliformes; family Cichlidae; genus Andinoacara; species Andinoacara biseriatus. The sequence continues at coordinate 52,838 of VUQJ01004411.1, forward strand.
AGAAATGGGAGCAAGAGTGAGAGAGAGTGTGAGGGTGAGAGACAACACAAGAGTGGGGATGTTGAATAAAACATAACAGGAGGAAAGAGATGGATGGATGACTGGGTCAGTTTTCCTCCACTCCTGCTTCCGAGCCAGCGCTGAACACACCTGCACAATCGCGCGTATGCACAGCAGTAGCACATCTGGTGCGTGTTGCACATCACATGCATGTTCATACAGTATGTATGCTATGGATGCATGTACTCAGGAAACCCTTTCACCTGACACCAGAACCACCAGGGAAATTACAAGAGTCATTTACACATCTAGCTGCAGCTTGGCACGCCCGAGCAGGCTCTCTGTCCACTCTCGCCACCCCTGGGTGGGTCTCTCTGGGCTAGGCAGCCCAGCTCCTGCCCCTGCCCAGCACCAGGGACCAGCTGGTCTGAGCAGGCTCTTATAATACTTCTGTTATTAGACTTGGGAAATGGAGACATTTAACACTGCTGCAGCTGAGACTAAAGCCCCACGGCCCTGTCTGTAAATTACATTGCTCTCACAAACAATTGCATTGAAATAAGGCCACTGAGGAGGGAGTTTGGCTCTGTAAAATGTAGCCTTGATGACCTAGTTTCAGCAGCTCTCATCAGTGCGTGTGTGTGAGTGTGTGTTTGATCATCTTTACCAAGTATTGCTACTTATAAAGTTTGCCAATAAATATGCAACAACTCTAAATGCAGGCTCAAAGCTCCTCCTGAATTAAGAGAATGTCTTTCAAGTCCTTCTGTCTCCATCATGTGTTGTAGCTGTCGCATATGAGACTGGCTGTTATTATGTACTTTACCTAAAAAAAAAAACTTCTCAGCCTCTTTGAAATTGGATTCTCCCGTTCACTTGTGTAGAGCCCCAATCTAGACTGTGGCTGTTTGATGTTGTCTGAGCTGATGTGTGTTTGTTTGCAGTTGGGCTTCTCCTATTGATCACAGCAGAATGTTCCCAGTTTTGTTTGCTCAAGCGTGCAGACATTAGAAGACTTCCTCATTCTGATCTTACTGCAGTGGGAAAAGCCTATAAAAACAGTAATGATGGGAAAACTTTCCTTTGTTGTTTTTGGTGTGTATCAAAGTGATTCTGCAATAGGGCTCGGGTTTTCCTTATACTTTCCTCGTAGCGTGGATATAAGCCGTCAACAGTTCAGTCAAAGAGTCATCGAGCAAAAGGATTGAATTTAGAGGTCTTTGAGGTGAAGGTATCTGGTCCTTAACAAGAGAAAGGGTAACTTATGATAGGATTAGGGCTAAATTCCAGGATAAGAGATAAGATTTAGGTTTAGGGTCATTGGGTTGGCAGGATATTATATATTTCTATTATATATTATATTTAATTTAGAGGCCTATCATCAGGACCTTGAGCGTCCCAGGAGTTTCAGCCATTAGACATCCCCATCCAAAGAAGGCTCTGCCAAGGGTTAGGGTTAGTGTAAGACTAAAGCTGAGAAATTATTTTCAGTTACAGAAAAAAGCTTCCATAATGTTTGGATGAGAAAGTGGAGTACTAAATTTTCAGTTAAGGCGAGAAAGGTTTGCTGGCATAAACTGCGCGGGTGCACGGCACAGAGACACAGATACGTTCAGAGTTTTACTCACCAGAGGAAAAGCACAGGCTTCTTGAGCAGGCCATCAATGTGGCTGCACAGCAAGCCTTGTTGAAAACCGTATTGTTTCTCACTAAAATACACTCAAATATAATCAATCCACCCATTTGTAGCCTTTATTATTAGAACAGGAATTTGCAAACACACCAATTTCTCTGAAAGCCACTAACTTCAGGACAGGATGGCCAGTCCCCCTCTGTAACAATAATGGTGCAGCCTGATCCGCCGTTTGATGTTCGAGTTCACATCAGGACTTTACTGACCAATGGGCGACCTCCCGAGGTGCAAAATGAAAAGAGCCAAAAACAGCATGAAAAACCATCCAATGCACGGTTGCTTTGATCAACAGGTGTCCCAACACAGACACCTGCAGCCTGCTATGCTTCACCTTCACTACTCTGAGTCATTTAAAATGTGTGTGTGCGCTGTTGTTGTCTTCTGATGCATTTTTAATGGCTTATCTGATTAATATTATTGCCTGCTGTGTAGTAGAGACCATCTAAGAAGCTGATGCTTCATTTCACTTTTGTATTTCTGTGTTGGCTTAAATTCAGCCCTGGAGGTTGCTGCTGAGATAGTCGTGTCTCAGAAGTTATGTCACTAATAATATTATGATGGTAGTGAAACTGGCTGAGCGTGTCTGAAATACAGCCTATATTTTTAACGTTATTTCTTGGTATTTCTTCTAGATTTTCCCATCTCGTGGGGTTGCTACGGTAGCCACGACTCTCCTCCAACTGGCTCTATCATGGATTTCATCTTCCATAGCTCCCACTGCTTCCAGATCTTTTTTGACACAATCTATCCATCGCAGCTTCGGCCTTCCTTTGACAGCTGGTGGTATTTTCCTGACACAGAGGATTCCAGATAGCTTGCAGTCGTTCTCCATTCATATGGATACTACAATCTGATTTTCCATGTAAACACGTGTTCTGTCTTTCTTGATACTTTCAGCCCTCTTCTTTCCATCACCTCTCTCCATTGGTATTTCTTACATTTTATTCAATGTATGATTTATTTTAATAGACATCTTTACATCATTTTATTGGGGTTTTTTTTTCTTTACCAACTTGCTGAGAGAACATTTTTGAGTCCTATATCTTTATCTTACCGAGTCGACTGTGTTCCTGCAGTTTTTGATGCTTTTATTCAGCATCTTCGCGGCTGTACAAACTGAGCCTCCCTTTGTCCATTTCTCCAGCTCTCAGATTCTCTTCTGTCCTGCAGCGCCCTCTGGTGTTTCTTTTCTGCCATCAGCCTCGGTACAGGCAGTAAACAGTGCGGGAATGAGGGAGCGAGAGAGGGAGTGGGCAGGCGCGGATGACATCAACACCCGTTATTTTTGGATCGACAGGCCCGATCTGTTAACGAGGTCGCGGCGTGTCCCAGAACAAGCGAGGAGAAGGAGCACCAGCCGGGCCGGCTTCCTCCATTCAGTCCGGGGCGGTAAGTAGCGAGTAACGCTGCTGCTGTGGTTGTTGTTTGTAACATTTCTTCGTTTGGCCTGCCGAGGCACCCGCCATGAAAACAGTGACTCCGCTACATTGTAGCATCATGTTGGTGCGCAGCATCCTGTTGACAAAAAGGCGGAGATGATGCTTCATCACCGTCTTTGTTTTGACTCCAAATGATCTCATGCTAGAAAGAAGGTATAAGAAGCAAAGACTGTACTATTAGAATAATTCTTCAGTGCTGAAAACATAATGTAGTTAATGTAGGGCAGAAGAAAATGCGTTTGTTTATAATGAGGTTGGGTTCTGGGTTGGGCCTGTTTACCTTCAGAGCTGCCTTTAATTCTTCGTGGCATAGATTCAAAAAAGGTGCTGAAAACATTGCTTTTTGGTTCATATTGACATGATTGCGTTGCACAGTTGCTGCAGATTTGTTAGCTGTACAACCACTCAACCACATCCCAAAGTTGCTCTATTGAACTGTGGAGGCTAGTTCAGTACAGTGAACTCACTGTCATGTTAAAGAAACCAGTTTGAGATGATTTGAGCTTTGTGACATGGAAGCAGCCATCAGCAGAGGGCCACACTGATGGCCGCACACGGATGGCCACAGTCGACAATAACAGTAGATTGAGGAATTCAAATTTAGTTGATACAAAGAGGCCCAGAGTGTGTCAAGAAACATCATTCATTCAGCCTGAGCTGTTGGTACAAGGAAGGATGGATTCATGCTTTTATGTCTTTACACCAAATTCTGACTCAACCGTCTGAATTTTGCAGTGGAAACCGAGACTCAATAGAACAGGCAACATTTTTAACAATCTTCTCTTTGACAGTTTTGGTGAGCCCAAGCCAACTGCATCCTCGGTTTCCTGTTCTTTGCTGACAGGACTTGCACCCGGTGTGGACTTCTGCTGCTGTAGCTGAGATCAGCAATTTCTTAAAACACTCAAAGCCTTCGACATCCAAAGTCATTAAAGTCATCTTTCTTCCCCATTCTGATGCTCAGTTTGAACATCAGCAGGTCGTCTACATGCTTAGGCCTAGATATGCATTTGGTTGCTGCCATGTGCCCGACTGAGTAGATATTTGTGTCAACAAGCGGCTGAACAGGTGTACCTAATGAAGTGGCATGTGAGTTGATACAGCAGCATTGCAACACTGCAAAATCTTTGATACTGAAACACAGTCTGACACCGTGTTTGCTATTTCCTTGTGGCTGTGAAACTTTACAAAAAATAATTTATTTTTCATGCATCATCAGATCACTGATTACCTCATTTTACACGTGTCCTTGAGCCATATTTGAAATGCACTGTCATGTGATGCATAGCCAATCAATAATAACTCGCTCCTCAAATGAGCAGGGTAATTATGTATTTTGAGTTCTCTGAACATCAAAATCATCCAGCACTCAAAATGCAGGGACGAGTACATTGAAAAAGCTCAACGAAGTGAGCTACAATCAATAATATACTTCTGATTTGATGTTTATATCATATACTGTAATGTTTAAGGAAGGGAAAGAGAGAGGCACGTGGCTTTCTTCCATGTTTAGGTCTTTAATCAGCTTCTCTAGCATATTGGTAGCGCTGATGCATGCTCACTCCGGAGAGCTCCCCAAATGAAGTGTTTAACTTTATAAAGAACCAGCGAGCCAGCTGCGGCCACTGCTATGCAATAACTGAGTGAACTGCAGCTTCATAACAGCCAGCAGAGATTTCTATTCTTTTATTTAAAGTGACTGCAGCCTTGTAAAACATGAAGCAATGCCCGCCTCCTTCTCAGCTGGATGTCCTTCCACTGCTTACTGTCTTTATCCAGCCACCCTAAATCTGCTTGTTTCGTTTTTAGGAGCGTACAGCAGTCCCTGCGGCACTGACACATTGCCTCAGAGCTGGGATAGGCTTCAGTGGCACCATGCACTTTGTGACCACATCTGCTGCGGTGCTGTGTCTGCTGGCTGGGGCAGCAGCAGCCATTCACACCCCTGGGACAGGTCAGAGGGGCAGCGTGGAGCCAGAGGACACTGTACACCTCAGCAGTGGTTAGTTTTGATAAGGAGCGAAGAATTAGTCAGGGAGACAGCGGGATTGCCACTAATGGTTACATTAGAAATATATTCAGCACATAGTGGAAAAAAGCGGAGAAATGTAACAAACAAATGAATATCATTAAATAACTAATTGACTTGAATATGCCCGTCAAAAGTCCCAGAGGAGAAAAAAAAACTAGTAGCTGTGACATGTTTTCTGAAATTTCTAATGCTTTGAAACAGAATTAAGCAAATCATTTTGTAAATCTTTAATGCTAAGATAGCTGAGACTTTAACTGTCCCCTCAGTGTTTCTGGACAAGGAGCAGGCAACCTCCTTGATCTCCCGTCAGAAGAGAAATGCACCTTCCACCCTGGAGCAGGCTTGCATGGAGAAGGTGTGCACCTACGAGGAAGCCAGAAAGTTCTTCCAGGACTCGTACCGCACGGTGGGCCCGCTGTTAATTCTCTCCTTATTTCCTCAAACGTCACTTAAAGCCTCAAAGAGGTTTGTGTTATTGTTAGAGAGAGTCACAGTGCAGCTTCACTTATTCACTCACAGCATTTAATTTCTCTTCCAGGATATCTTCTGGTCAGTTTACATTGGTAAGTGCATTATTTAAAGGATTGTCCGTTACTGCCTGGGCATTAGCAGTACGTTACATCTTCTCATCCTCGCCGTTTAGATGGAGATCAGTGTGCAGAGAAACCCTGCAAGAACGGAGCCATGTGCTCGGACAGTGTGGGCGGCTACGATTGCGTCTGTAAGTCGGGTTTCTCTGGAGTCCAC
>VUQJ01004414.1:2120-14597 GCA_015108635.1 Andinoacara biseriatus
TGAAATTATGTAAACGTCAGTAGCAGCTGATGTCTTGCATGCATCTTTTATCTTTTGTAAGATTAAAAAAAGAAAAGTTGCACTGCAGGTTGTGCATTGTGTGTACTGTTAGTGCGTCAGAGGAGCTGAGCGACTTCTGACTGTTATTTCTAACATCAATATCATATCCATGCATTTTGTCTTGTTTTTTAGAAAACATTTTTACACATTATTATTCTAGTGTGGTAAATGGACTAGTTCTTATACAGCGCTTTTCTACTCTGAACACTCACTGGCGTCGGAGAGCAACTTGGGGTTCAGTATCTTGCCCAAGGATACTTGAGCAGCCTGGAGCAGCCAGGAATCAAACCACCGACCTTCCGATCAGTAGGTGACCTGCTCTACCTCCTGAGATACAGTGTGGCATCCTGATGCTGCTTTCAAACACAGCACTTATCGGGCCTTTAAAATGAAGCCTGTGATACTGAACATCACTGACTTCCTTAGTTCAGTCTTCGGCTTCTGTGGTCTGCCTTACTTGTGGCTTGATACACTTTGGTACTAATGACTGTGTGCTCAACTTGTGGTATTGAATCTGTCGGGCACTAAAAGTACTTCCTGTGTATCATGTGTATGGATGTCTACAGAGCTGGTCTGTAAAATAAAACTGAAGCTCTCAAGTACACCAAAAATCTGCAGGGCTGAAATCAAGTGAGCAACGAATGTGCAGAAATCAGCAGGCTTCCAGTATGCTAATAGTAATACAATACATACACACAATACACTGTCCCTCAGCCAGGAAAACTCATAACACAATTATTTTTTAAAATAATTTCAGGTGTTATATTCAGGGTTTCAACCTCCAGATAGAGAATGATATTTACACGCGCAGTCACGCTACAGTAATGTAGTTAATTATTCCAAACAGGCGCACCACAGACAGCTGAGATGCCACACAGTTAAGTCCTTTGTTACAGAGGGACCAGGATATTTTTATTATTTCAATAGTCTCATCTGTATACTAAGGTCAAAATATATTTTGTGTTGGGTTCATTAGTTCCCCCCAAATTATAAGTCGGTGTCTGCAGTAGTGATTATGATGTCATTGTTGTGTTCATAGATGTTTCCTCATAAAGACCCTGACTTCGCTAAACATTAGTAACCACAGCAACAGATTTCCTGGTTAATTAATTATTGTATTAAATGAGGCTTTGTTATTGTATTATGGGACTTGAAGCTTCACAGAAATGATGTTTCTCTTCTGGTTCCACAGCTGGGCTATTTAAAGGGCCACTTCATCCAAAATACCCAAACTATTCGTGTATTGGCTACTTAAAGGCTTTAAAGGTCATTTCTTTCCACAGCCACAGTGCATGCACATTGGATTCTTACTTTAAATGCGATTTAAAGGGAAACAACCACCTTCAAAACTATGGTTTCCATTTAAACCTTTTGTAATTTAGAAGGCAGCAGGGTGGAGCAGTGGTTAGTTGCCTCACAGCTACGAGGTCTGGGTTTGTGAGGGTCCACAGTCCAAAGACCTGCACTCACTGGGGTTAATTGGCGGTTCTAAATTGCCCATAGGTGTGAATGACAGGCTGGTGACCTGTCCAGGGTGGACCCTGCCCTAAAAGGGAGCCTTGTCATAACATAAATGTATATTTGGCTAATAACATCAGATGTTATGATCTTACAGTAGGTGCAAATTGACTGTACTGAGGGAGGTGATACAATAAGAAAACAGGTTTTATTGGAACCACAAATATTCCCTGAAAATTCAGTGAAAATGAAGTGATTCGTCAGTACCGTGCAGTTTCTAAACTGAGTCAAGGGTTGGATTTTATGTTGGCACCAGGCTAGAGGAGTTACCACAGTCACAAAGAAGAATAAAAAAAATCACTTCCTCCTCTGTGAAAAAGGTATCGCAGTGATGTCACTAGTTTATATTATACTACTCATGGCACATATTCTTGACGTATTTAGTACAGGCACATTACTTACAGTCTAAAAAAAGATCATGGCTTCCTTTATAAGGATCTTCATGTACAGCAGGTTTTCCCCAGTCACAGTTTTTCTCACTGACTCTCTCGTTGGCACAGCTTGCAAATGCACTTTCTGAAATAAATCAGAAGCTCGCTGCACTTGGTGTCTGAGAGCAGCGCTGTGAAGCTGCTCAGCCCACAACTCATCCAGCAGCTACACATCCCAACTGGACTCAAACTGTTTACCTCCACATGTGCCACAGGTAAACAAGCCAGTCAGTCATCTGCTGAAATACATTTAAATATTCCAGGATAGGAATGTCGGTGTCTGCGCTGTGTGTTCTCAGCTAACTATGGTCATTAGAAATCAGCAACTGTATATGAAAGGCAGCATAACCAGTGTGGTGTGACCCACTGTTTTCTCAGCTCTGCACTTTGAAGCCTCAACATTAGGGTTTTTTCGTGTTTTTTAGCGATCATGCTCATGTGTGAATAAGTGTGGAGGGCTTTGACTAAACATGTAAAGTGCTACTGTAAGGTTATACACATTCGTTGTTGGGTTTCCTCTGTGTTATGGTCTTACAGTATAAAGCACTTTGAGGTGACTGATGTGATTTGGTGCTATATAAATAAAACTGAATTAAATCAAACTAAGTCCATTTTTCCATGGACTCACTTTGGCTCCTCCTGTGGCCACTGCAAGCACAGCAGTTTTTTACACAGCATGTAACATGTAAGTGTCGCTGCCTCCTGCTTCAGCTCCTCCACCACCCCGAAGACTTAAAGAGGATGTTTACTCGTGACTCTTCCATTTCTATATCTATAGTGATTAGCACTGATGCCAAACTGACTGTGTTCTGCTGCTCGAATAAGTCATTTAAATTTTTAATGATCGAACTGAAATTTTTAATAGAATGAAATAATGACTTTTAATATCCAGAAAGTCTTTCAAACAGTTACGTCACTGTGACATAATTCATTTTTCATAAGTTCATTTATAGCTGTTCTTCACAATAACTTGAGAACCAAAGGGTTTTACTAAATACACTTGAATTTGCCTAAGATTTACACATATATTTGTTTCTTTATTATTATTATTATTATTATTATTATTGGGTATTATTGATTAATATGTGAAGGGTTTTTTGTTAAGTTTTAGTTTGTTTGTGGGTTTTTTATGTTACACTGTAATTGCTGAGTAAACCATTTCCCTTATCTGTATTTGATTTGATGTGTAAGAGCCTTGTGTAGATACATTATTAGGTCTGTTATATCAAACACATCATAAGTGGTAAAGAGATGCCAGCTAATGGCTAATGGCTTAGTGACTACAGGAAGCCCACAAATCTCAGAAGACAAGGCACTTCCAGAGCTGAATGCCTTTTACATAACCACAAAAAGCTTATTAGAGGTTTAGAGGCACATTGTCTTGTGTGTTGCCTTGTTACCTGGAAACTTCATTCATGGTTCACAATGAACATAATGGGAGTTTCAGCCAAGGCACATCGATATATGTACAAGGTCCTGCTAGATTTTGAAGATTGAATTAGATAATTACATAAAAGCCTCCATGAAAGACTCAGTCAAAGTGCAAGATGGCGGTGCGCATCGTCGCAGTGGCTCAGCTAGTGCTTTTCTCATGATACCAGCATACACCCCCTCAGCAAAACTGCTCCTTCTACATCTAAGGCTGTTCAGACCTGGCCCGAAGGTGCCTCTCAACAGCTGCAGGACTGCTTTGAGACAACTGACTTGGACGTCTTCAAGCACCAGGACCTGGAGCAGTGCACCTCAGCTGCTCTGGACTACATCAAGTTCTGCACTGACTGTAACGGTGGACAAGAATATCTGGGTTTTTCTAAGTGGAAAGCCATGGATGAATGGAAAGGTGCAGTGCTTACTCAGAGAGAGGAACATCGCCTTCAGAGCTGGTGATGGGGTGCATTACAGCACTGCCAGAGCCAACCTGAAGAGGGGCATCAGGGAGGCCAAGGGTGTGTATAAGAGGAGCATTGAGGACTGTTTCCAGAGCCACGACTTCAGGCAGGTGTGGCAAGGGGTTCAGCAGACCCAGTCTGTTATATGACGACAATAACATCAATCTGCCAGAGTAGCTAAACAGCTTCTTTGTACGCTTTGAGGTACAGCAACCAGAGACAGACATCCAACATCCATCAGAAGTCTCCTCAGGCTGGAGGTGCAAGAGGTGATGCTGGGAACTGTGAACCCCAGGAAAGCTGTGGTGTCTCTGGATGGATACCGAAGGTCTGTGCGGCTCAGGTGGCTCATATTTTTTACCAGCATTTTTAACCAGTCCCTGAGCCCGGCTGCTGTCCTTCCCTGCCCGAAGTCCTCCGTTATCGCCCCCATCTCCAAGAAGAACACCATCAGTGAATTGAATGACTATCGGCCAGTAGCACTCACACCCATTATTATGAAATGTGTTGAAAAGATTGTTGCATCATCTCCAGTCTCCCCCCCAGACTAGACCCCCAGACAGAGCAGGTCACCCACTGATTGGAAGGTTGATTCCTGGATACTCCAGGCTGCATCCCAATGTATCCTTGGGCAAGATACTGAACCCCAAGTTGCTCTCCAATGCAAGCGCTGGAGTGTGAATGTTAGACAATTAAAGCACTTAGATTAGTTACACATGGAAGTGCTTGTATGAATGGGGTAAATGTAAACCGGTTGTATAAGCGCTTTGAGTGCTCAGACAGAGTAGAAAAGTGCTAATAAAGAGCTAGTCCATTTACCATTTACCTACAGGTCCACAGAGAACACCATTGCCACGGCCCTCCACTCTCTCTCACCTGGAACTACGCTCGGCTCAGCGTTTAACACCATCCTTCCTGGCAGACATGAGGTGCAGCAGCTGTCAGGTTGGTGCAATGAGAACAACTTGATCCTGAACACCACTAAGACAAAGGAGATGGTAGTAGACTTTAGGAGGCCAACAAATGTCATTCAAGCTCATCATCGGAGGGGATGAAGTGGAGCTGGTCTCAGATTTTAGGTTCCTACGAGTGCATCTGGAGGACGATTTGACCTGGAGTATCAACACCACCAGCGTTGTCAGAAAGGCCCAGCAGAGACTGCATTTCCTGAGGGTTCTCAGGAGCAACCACCTGACCCAAAATCTGCTGGTGTTCTTCTACCATTGCTCTGTAGAGAGCATCTTGACCTTCTGTCTGTGCGTGTGGTTCAACAGCTGCACAGCAGCAGACAGAAAAACACTCCAGCGAGTCATTGATCACAGGCTAATGCCCGCTGCCAGAGGAGGACACAGAGCATCCTCCGGGACCCCTCACACCCTGTAGGGGTCTCTTTGTTTCAGTAAATTGCCATCAGACAGACGCTTCAAGACAACGAAGGCCCGAACAAACAGACTGAGAAACAGTTTTTATGCCAGAGCCATCATTTTGTGTGTGTGTGTGTGTGTGTGTGTATCAGGGCTGGATTGTTCTAATTTTAAATGAATTTTTGTGTATTGTATTTTATGAATTCTTTTACCACTCATACTTTTATTATTTATTGTCTGAGGCACCTGGAAGGACTGCATTTAAAATTTTATTGTGCATCTTGTGTGTATAATGACAATAGAGATTCTATTCTATCCATTCTAGACTATATTATTGCTAACAATGTGCATGCCTTGAAAAATCCATGTTTTGTTCTATTGCCTGCAGTATCTTTGGGCACGTTGTACTTTATCAGTATCTGTTCTCTGTAATTTATTGATATATAGTTATATAGCTCAGCTATAGTTGAAATAACTAAAGCATTTATTAGCCAGGAAAGAGAATGGAGGGAAAGTCAAAGGAAACAGTCTGGTGCAGACTTAAACTAAGGCTCCTGATATAGTCTTTGACAAATGGATTACCTGCTCAACTAGGCGAGCATTAGCAGAACCCAACTTTGCACTTCTTAATTCGCCTTATATTTCCAGACTTTTGAGATCCCATTGAAGTTATTTAAAGGGTCATATCACCTTGTGGGATAATGGATTTTCAAAAACAAGTCATAACATATGAAAGGTACCGTTTTTATCTACATTTTGATATGAGGCTCATCTTCTAGCCATAATTTCTTCTGTGTCAAAATAGTTTTCCAGTATAGTTGTGGGCAGCTGTGGCTCGGACACTTTTTTACTCGAGTTCTTTTATATGGCAAGTTTTCATTCATCCATTGCCTCATCTAAGTGCTTTCTGGACAAACACATTCACACTCCAATGATCACATCAGGAGCAACTCAGGCTTCAGTGGCTTATCCAAGGATTCTGGACTTTGGCACACAGCCTGGAGCAGCTAGGGATCGAACCACCAACCTTCTGATTAGTGCTGTAGATGACCTGCGCTACCCTCTGAGCCACTGCCATCCTTCTACCAATCACAAGGGTGAGACTTCAGCTCCCAGCTGCTACAGTCTGCATCCTTGGGCAAGATACTGAACTCCAAGTCGCTCCCAATGGATCCATCAGAGTTTGAGTGTGAGTGTGAGACCAGGCACTAAGGTACAGAAAAAAGTGCTTGTATCAATGCTTTGAGTGCTCTGTTAGAGCAGAAAAACACCATACTGTATAAGTACCAGTCCATATGGCCATATTTTCCCACAAGAATTTTACCAAATACAGTCCTATAATTACCACACTTTTTTTGTGTGTCTAATTTTTGTCGTTGCAGGATATGGAGAGATCTATCCAGTTACCAATCTTGGTAAGGTGGCTTGTGTCTTCTATGCCATGGTGGGCATCCCGCTCATGCTTCTGGTCATCCTTGACGTTGGAGACTTTCTTGCTATAATGATGTCCAGAGCCTACATTCATGTTCACACCCTTTCCAAAAAACTCTGCTCTCGTATCTGGTCACCCTGGAAGGTTCAGCGTAGGGACTCGAGTCATCGGACCCTGGAGGATGGTACCTTTGTTTTCAGCCATGATGTGATCCGTGAACCCCTCAACATCCAGCAGGTGCTGCACAGCCAGGCAGATGTACGACACAAGTCAATTCAGCTTCAAAACAACAAGGAGATCTTTGAGAAGATTCTTGCCAGGGAGAATTTACTGAGAAAGGGTCCACTGCTTCGAGCTCTCTCTTGCCCAGAACTGGATCGGTTGCCGCCATCATCCAGTAAATATGCCTTGTGGGACTTCACCGGGTTAGGGGATGAAATGGAAACGCTGAATGTACCCCTTTTGCTAATTATTTTCATTGTCTTTGCCTACATTTGCCTTGGGGGCTTGATTCTGAAATTATGGGAAGATTTTGAATACCTTGACCTCTACTATTTTTGCTTCATCACCCTCACTACCATTGGTTTTGGGGACATTTTACCCAAGCACCCCAAGTTCTTCATGCTTATCTCACTTTTCATCATTGTTGGCATGGCCATCATGTCTATGGCTTTTAAACTGAGCCAAACACGAATTGTAAGCTGTTACCGCCAATGTGTCAAGTTTATCAGCAGAGGAAATGTGGAAACCTTTAAAAATGAAAAAAAGGATTAGGTCAGCAAGAGAGTCTGTGTGTCGTGTTCAAGAGCGGTACAATTACTGATGCTGAAACAGTCAATATCAGGAGCCGGTGGGAGTTGCATGTGTTCTCTTTATGCTGCCTCTTTTCTTACAAGCATGAGCAAAGGAAAAACTCTGCATGTGCCATACACGTTTTCCCAGTGAAGGAAGGTAATACACAAAGTGATCCAAAAATAATAACAATATCTTGCCAATGAGAAATATTTAGTTTTACTTTAGTACTATGTGATGCTAGTAATTTTTCTCACCTACACATGGACACAATGTTGCATTTGATTAAAATTCAGTGTGCTGTTTTTTACTCCATGCTAGTAATATTTAATAAAATATATTTAAAATGCTGTTTTTTCTTGCCATTCATAACATAGTGGGTTTATATATTTCATGTTTGTATTATTGTTCAACACATTTTACCATTTCAATGCTAAAGTTAAGGTTTTTGTAAGACAGTGAATCATGAGGAGTTTACCATTCGTAAGGCTGTGCCATGTTGCATTTGCTATTACCTTGTGCAACAATTAGCCACACATTAATTATTAATATGATTGGGATCTGGGGGATTTAAATGGTATCCTGATGCTGCAGGTATTTTTCACTTTGGCAGACTGCATTTCGCTGTCAAGCAAGTCTTTGGGGACTGTCCCTGTAATCAGTCTGCAAATATGTTTAGGTGGGTGGAACATGTCAGAGCTATGCAGATGAAGGACCCAGAGGAACTGTGGAACAATGCCGTGTTCCTTGGAAGGTCGGCCTGGTCCCTCACAATTCTTATCAGCTACGATACAAAATACAGTAAAATATAGTTAATTAAATAATTTTCTATTAAGCAAAAAAAATTATCACATTATTGTGCATAATCATTCAAATGTATAATTCTTGACAACAGAATCTTTTACTAAAGTTTAACTATCATTTTAGAACGTTTTCAAAATTAAATGAGACACGTGGGAGCAGAGGATGGACAACCATTTGGTTTTGGTAATAAAATAATTGCAGCAAACAGCAAAGGTGGTTTATATTGTACGGTTAATGCCCTACAGTACATATTTGGCACAACCTGTCAGTAAATCTGTGGCAAACTGGCCTTGTTTTTATTTCGTTATTAGCTAAGTTTCAGCATACACTAGCTGAGGTAAATCAGCAAAAGAAGTGCTGCTGAAAGATTCGAGTTTATTGTTCATGATCATCATGACAGTGACATCACTGGTGCTCAGTGATGTACAGCTAGAAACAAGGGTATAAATTCACAGTGGAAATTTGTTTTTTCAAATAAAAATGGAATGACATGATATTCTTGAGTTCAAGCTTAAATGTATAAAATCAGATTCTATGTGTAAACTTGACATATACATGAATACTTGATCACAAAACTGTGTCGAATGAAATCCCCAGTTGTTCCTGTTAGATTCTGCTGGTACATCCTACATGTGTTAACTAACATTTTTTTTAATGCAATAAATTATTGCAGTCAGTACAATGTGTGTGTGTGTGTGTGTGTGTGACGTTTATAATAAAAATCAAGTAAATATACAGTGAAAGACATTTGCTCATAAAGGATTCCTCCTGCAGCCACATAGAACGAGTATTTATGTCTCTATGGTGACTTCCTTAGATGTTTACAGTTGGGATTTGCACATTGTTAGCTGTCAGAAAATTAATCTGCACTCAGTGGATACTTCAGGTTCAGGTTACTGTATAGGTAGATTTGGCTTGCAGTAGTGATTCGTCCATCCTCACATGTACATTTTCAGAGCAAACAGATTTGCATAATACAAAATACATTTTGCAGAATTCACACAGCATCATGTAAATAAACTGGTATTTTTATAGAGCTTTTCTGCTCAAAACACTTTCTTAGTACAAGCCTCATTCACACACATTCATACAAGTGCTGTTTTGTATACCTTAATATACAATATCTTTTTAACCTAAGGTTCGCTATTTTGTCCATGGGCACTTCAGCATTCACACTGGAGGAGCCAGGAATTGAACCATCCACCGTCTGACTGGTAGATGACCAAGCGCCTGAGCCACACCCTTCAAAGCAAAGCTATGATTGGTCCATCTGAGTGATGGCTGCGAGCTGTTTTTAAACCGTGATGATGACAGTAAACCAATTATTCAGTATCAATTAAATTGCCGTGTCATGACGCATAGATGCATGCAAGTGTTTCTTCATCGGGACTGAATTCATTCCTGCAGTAAAGTCTTTTGGCCAGCAGGTGCCACTAAGAGAACGCTTGAAGCCTGAAGTACTAAACCAATTTAGCATTACTAGCTGGATTACTAGTGAAGGCTTCAGCTGCACGTCACTACCTACCACCATACTTGCAACTACGCAGCACTGATTCAGCATTTCTTTAGTTATTACCAAATCTGCAGCATTAAGTTTAAACTTCAAATTAAAGTTGAGCAGTTTAGCTGTTTATCCCAGGTGTGGCCTGCAGTTTCCCACCACTGTTTCATCTTTGCTCCATTAACTTGGCTTTTGTTTGAAGCAGCAGCACCTTGTTGGTCTAAGATCAAATTCTTCGTTTGATAAGTGTTAGACTCAAATTAACATTTGACTGGAAACTAGCTGAAATCAAACTGCAACCTATGAGTGTAAACAGCAAAATGGCACAAAATGATGGAATAATGAATGTACATAATGTACTAATATGTTTATTCTACCTCCTCTACGTCTTAGTGTGGCTGCTTATGAGCAATACAGCAAACTTTAAAAGTATTTCTTTAAATATCTGTGCAGTGGTGAGGTGGCAGTCAGGTTGGCTGGGTGGATTCAATTCAGTTCAACTCAGCTCAGTTTTATTTCTATAGCTCCAGTTTTTCCAATATGTTTATATTGTAAGGTATAAAGCGCACTATAATATTAGACACAGAACCCCCAACAAAAGAACGAACAAAGAAGTATAAAGAGATTGCAAACAACAAATCAACACAAACTACAGGAGAGAACTGACAACAGTTCACTGCATGCAGTAGAGACACATTAGTAAAAATAGGTGACTGTTGCATCATGGGAAGTCTTCCAACAGTCTGAGCGTTTAGCAGCATAACTAAAGGTGTAAATGTTGCATTGCCCTCGCTGTAAAATGAACCAAAAGTATTCATGACAAACGAATATCACATTTAATTATACTTGGAAACTGTACCTGCTGGAAACCTTGAGACTATATACTTGTTTGCTGTCTATCTAAATGTCAATATAATGATGCAAAAAGTTGGTATTGTGTTCAATAAAAGCAGCTTGCACTCCTTTGAAGGAGGTGATTTTCAGTGCGAGTTCATTTGCTCCCCCTGTTTTATTCCGTTTGTTCCATTAATTTAGAGCCACATTTTGCACATTTAATACACTATTATGCAGCATAATTGGTCACTGAAAGCACTGCAGTTGTGTTACCCTGGCACAATGCGGGGTTGCTGTAAAACTCTGGAGCAGTTGTCAGCTGAGAAGGATGCACAAAGTTAGTGTATATTACCTCAGAGGCTGCAACAGTAGACGTTAGTTCATTACGCCATCTATTAGTTATGCTACCATAGACTCAGGCTGCTGAGGGACTGAGCGCATCTCCTCCACTCCCCTCGTTTCACTGTCCGTGTGTTTATATTCCATTACTGTATCCCATTAACCTTCGCCTGCTCTCCTCTAATTTTGTGATTTGTCCTGTTTGTTGTTCCTGGTCTCTTTATACTCGCCTTTTTTTTTTTTCTTCTCTTTCCCATCGCCGCTCCTAACCAGTCCCACACAGTGGCTGCCTCATCCTTAGCTGCTTAAAGACGCGTCTTCCTCCCCACTGTCATTACCTGCTCAGAGGGTATTAATTGTAGAGTCTTTACCCTATTATAAAAAAACCCTTGGGATGAGCAAAATGGTACAAAAATGGTTCTATATAAACTGAATTGAAACCATTGTGGTAATAACAAATATTTACACATAATCTAGTTGTTATTAAGGAGCAGCTGTGGCCTAGGAGATAGAAGAGCAGTTGGAAGTTTGGTGGCTAAATCCAAGTGTCCAAAAAAGTGTTGTACAATTTGAATAATGAATGCAACGTATGAAAAATCATGAAAAGCCTCATGACACATTTCAGAACTCTTTGGGGGGATTGAGTGTAAAAGTTTAATCCATTGTATTAAATGTTTTAGTGTCATCTCACAAATGAGTTCAGATTCTGTCTTTCACCCATTCATTGCTTCATCATTGCATTACTTGATCATCAGTTTTGCCTCGTCATCATCTTCTGTATGTTGTCCAAAGGAATAACTGGGTAAATATAGTGCACTACAGTCAGTTCAGAGTGATGCTGATTCTGAGTTGAATTAACAGATCCGATCACAAATCAGAGTTTGGTATTAGTAATCCAGCTACCATTACTAGCTAGATTACTAGTACTGGTAATCTAGCATTTTTAGCATTTAATTGTGCTCACCTGAAAACAAACCTCTTCTTTATGTTTATCTATATACAAATAATTATAGAAGTTGTTTATATATCTGTGGTTATGGCGGTAAGCTTAGATGCTAGACCGATGAAGAGCCTTTGCGCTGCTGCCACAGACTCGGGATCAGGATGGACGAACATGAATGGAGCAGATTTGTGTTCGAAAGGTTTGATGCGTGTTGTGTAAGATAATAGCAGTTGCAGCAGGCAGTGACCTGTCAGCCACCATTAAAGTCCAGCTGCAGGTTTTGTAAGTGTTCTCTGTCGTCCCGTTCGCGTTCTCGTGGCTGTGGTTTTAAAGTGTATTACGGGGCATATTGACGGGGATCTACGCGTAAAGGCTGTGTGACGTCAGCAGCGGGTCCAGTAGAAAGACCTGATCATCTCCTCCTCCCATCTCTGCCTCTCCTGCTCGTCTTTGCACATCTAAGGTAAAATTCCCTCTGCAGCGCTCACTTTATCTTTTTCTAACGTGTAATTTATTGAATATTATTGCTTTTTTTTTTTTTTTTTTTAAAATTTATTTATTTATTTTTCC
>VUQJ01004418.1:8403-20313 GCA_015108635.1 Andinoacara biseriatus
CATTGATATACGTGATACAGCTCTGGTATTACTTTGTAGTTCTGTGCATAAAAATAGGAAGCAGAGAGCAAAAGAAAATTCAATATATAAGCATTTCTAATATTTATGCCTTCTATATCTGATTAATAAATGAATTTAAAAAGCACCTTTGAGAATCTGAGCAAGATTTAACATTTAGGTATTGATAGTTTAATCAGTACAACTCAATGATGCAATGATTTAATAATGTGTGTGGTCCAGAAAATTAAAAGGTGTCATTGCCTTTAATGGCATGAACCTTTAGTCAGCTCTGCATTCAGCCTCCAATAGTGCCTGAGGAAACCTGCAGGATTCAAATGCTCAGTGGAAAATCTTTGCCTCCAGAGCAGCTCAAGTATTCAGTCTGCCGGGGGATGTGAAATCAAATGGAACTCACCTCAGCGCTGTCAACAGATCCATATCGACAGTGTAGGCCTGAGGAACAGGTTTGACCCCAAGCACAGACTGGGTAGATACCACAGTAATATCATAAATACATTTTAGCTATAGTCAACACCTGTAAAGCTTTTACTTTGTCGTGAATGGGTAGAGGGTTACTTAAAAACCAATCCAGGTCAAGGCTGCAGAGTCAACATTTCAGGTGAAAAGAAAAAGGCGAATATATTTGGAGAGTTTTTTTTTTTCCACTTAAAATCTCACCATGTGGTTTCATGAGATAACAGCTCTCCTGGGCTGCTGTTGTTGTTTACTGAAGTCATACATTATCGTGAGAGTAAACCAACAAAACTCCTTCCTGTACATATATATGGTTATCTGAATAAACTACGGTGACGGGTAACAGTGAGCGGAACACGCCACAGTTTGAAAGGATGCCATTTGTAGGACTCTAAGACTTTATGTCTTTATGCCTCTTTCTTTAAGTTCTGAGCAGTATTCAAAAAAAAAAAAAAAAAACTTACAAACTGACATCAGACTAAACCTCCAAACTGCGCTGACTGAAAATGTCAGGATGACATCCCACGCAGGAATTTAACAAAGTAGCTCTGTGAGTGGACCTGCAGGTATCCTTCACAGAGCTCGTTTAAACTCACACCTGACCTTTAGATATTCTGGCCGAGGAGGTGGAAAACAAATATTTGATCATGGACTGAAAAATACACATTTTATGCTTGATGGACAGGAACAGTATGCAGATGAGGAATAGATTTACGTTACAGTGGAACAGTTTCAAAGTCATCCTGATTCATGTCACTTTTCACTAGGTTCTTGTAGAGAATCGTTAGTCTGCTGGCTTAACAATTCCACTTATCGATTCCACTGACGTGAGGACGCATTTGCAATTACATCACATTTAGTTCGGAATATATCCAACAGCGTCGGGACAGAAGCGTCAAGATAAAAAGCATCACAAAAATCATGTGTTCACAGTGTTTCTAGAGCAGCAGCAGCTGTTTGTTTCACACAGAAACAATTATGCAGTAAGGAAGTTAAAATATTCAGATGAATTGTTAATATGAAAAAAGTATCTAATCAGATCGATTAATTAATGGAATAATTAATAGCTGCAACCCTATTTTGCTGTACTGCTTTCACTATACTGTATGAATAATCTCCATCTCCTGTAACATTTAGTTGATGAGGACTGCCTGGCTCAGAGGCTGCTGCTCACGCACCTTGCAGTTGTATTTTTTTGTTAAAATATTCATAGAGTTAATTTTCAAAAAGGAATGATTTTTTATATAGCAGTTTAAATTTTGTTCTACTTTACATTAAAAAGAGTTAATGCAAACCATCCCATTTGTGGTATATTTTATTCAGTAACCCAATGCGAATCGATAAGAGAATTGATAAAGAATCGAATCGATACGTGATATCGATAATGGACTCCCATCCCTACTTTTCACTCATTTTTTCATTTAATTTCCACCTGTTTGACATCTATTGAAACCCCTATAACAGTATAACTGTGGGTCCTAAATGCATGGAAGATACTTCATTTTAAAAAGGTAACAAGTTTCTGAGGATGTGCTTGTATAACATGTAGCTACTGCACAACCTAAAGTACATCAGTTCAAATGTTGCACAAAATGTGTTGTTTTGGGGTTTTTTTGTTTGCATCATCCATGAACAGTCATTTCTGAATCACAATAACTAGAAGTCTAGAACATACGTTATGCCCCAATTATGCAAATATCCACCGGTCGGTATCCCCCCTGCAAAATCCTCAAAAGCTAACTGTAAGCCAATTGTCATCCAGGAACCAACTTTAGATATTACATGTAGATCAATTCATCAGCATGTCCCACAAATGCAGTTGGAATGTTTCTTGTTCAAACAGGATTAACATGGATGCCCAGGAGTACTATCCAAGTTCACTCTGTCACTACTTCGTCTAAGCAATACTGCATAAAAATACTGAACAAAGATCAGTTAACCCAGAAATTGAATGTTAAATGAATATAGTTTGTAGTACCAGCTACTAATATCATAC
This sequence comes from Andinoacara biseriatus, assembly GCA_015108635.1. Lineage (NCBI taxonomy): Eukaryota > Metazoa > Chordata > Actinopteri > Cichliformes > Cichlidae > Andinoacara > Andinoacara biseriatus. The sequence goes on from VUQJ01004418.1 coordinate 10,874, forward strand.
TGATATAGTATGATAAGCATCTGCTCATTTGTTGTGTTTATCAGAATGTTCATATTGTGTCTTCTCCAGAAAGTATCCCCTGCCGATGTTGTCAAGATAATGACTAAACACATAATACAGAGGACACTGGAACCCGGCTGACATGTCCATTCATCAGCTGAACCTTAGCATAACCTGCATTTATGCTGGCACACATCTTCCTGCCTAATAAATTTACAACTCCAGGTCATTTCGCAATGAGACAATGCACTATGATGCAATAGACAAGCAGCCGTCACGCCAGTCTGAGCGATAGGTCTAAACGATAGGTTCTTCAGCTGGCAGAAAAATGGATTCACCTCAGTGTTAGATGGCCTCCATTTACACACCTGATAAAATCCTACAGAAAAATATTATCTCCTCTCAAGTGGATGGTGTCGGGGGAGATCAATTTAATGTCCCTTCTCTGAGTAAATTCCTGTACTGCTGTACATCGTATAGATTTCCAACAAAAACAGAAAAGAAGCGAAGCCACGTTAACATTACTCAGGGAGGAATGCCTCCAACAACGATGGGTCTTTTTACTTCTGGAATAGGGATTGTTAATCAAAAACTGCAGTGCCTCCAACGGTCACTTGAGAACACATAAAGCGCTTTAAACAACATGCCTCATTCACCCATTCACACAGATTCATATAAGTGCTTTTTTTCTATGTCTAAATGCTTTCTATCTAACAATGGACGCATCAGAGAGCAATTTGCAGTTCAGCATCTTACCCAAGGATACTTTGGTTATGCAGACTGGAGCAGCCAGGGATCAAACCACCAACCTTAAAACTTTTATGGAGGCAAACTGTTAACCAAACTTGCTAGCGATCGCTAAAACTTATAACTCTACCATGTGACTGTACTATATACAGTGCTTAACAAATTTATTAGACCACTAGCGATAAAAACAAAAAAGCAAATATTTTAGAAACCTGTCAAAAGACTTTAATTTTGGGCAGATGTGGCATAAGCCTTACACTGGGTGGTGGTCTACTAAATTTGTTAAGCACTGTATGGGCTACTTTTTTTTTTAATGTGCAGTAAGTTGTGAACATAAGCAGAAATGTGTGAGCTATTAAAATCTACAAAATTGGTGCAAACAAATTCACCACAATACAAGAAAGTGTCTATTAAAGTTAACTTTTTTGGACATACAGTATACATACACATAACTCGTTCACCCTGATTAATGCCTGCTATATATGAGCAGGTATGCATTCACAATATTTGATCATTAGCATATTCAGTGGCCATTAAACAGCTGCTCATTTTGCTCAGTTCAAAATTTTTAGCACTTCACAGTTTTGTGAAATACTTTGAAAAGAAAACGCTCAAAAAAGGAAATCACATGGGCATACTGGGGACCGGGAAGATGTGGATGATCTGGTTATCAGTTTTGCAAGCAAGTTCTTCCTATTGTAGTACAGTGTGAGTAAAGACAGTCACATCATAAATAATACATCCCATAAAATATTAGGACAGGCTCACAACAGTTTATAGCAGTTCTCTGACAAGAGTCATGTGGGAAATCTGCTGACTGAGATGACAGTTTTTGGCCCTAAAAAGCTGTCAAAGACAAAAGCACCAACAGATAAAACTGTTGGAAGTTAATGCAAACAGTGCAGCTTTCTATACCTTCAAAATGAACTTTGCAGGTGTTTTATTAGTGACTTTATTCTGTTGGGTTGTTCATCTTCAACCAATGGGCATGATTAATATACAGAAAACTGTCTCTTAGCACTCAGAGTATCTTTACACTGCTACCTCATACATCAACCATTTCTTGGCAAACTTTCAAGAAAAAAAAATCTAATTTGTTCCGTTCTGTTCCAGTAAACATTACGTGCTCCTGCACTGCCATGAGATTATCGATAAGCATGACTCAACAGAGAGCTCCCAGAGGGATCAGATATAGTTAAAGGAAACAGTCACAGCTGATTTGAATCTTAATACGGATTCTTAAAAGACTCTTTTGTGACAGTTCAACTGCATTCGAAACACCATCATTATACTAATTACCATTGATGCAAAGGTCATGCAAAGAATGACCAACCTCATCACTGTCACATCTGCTATCATATGTATTTCATGCATTCTGTGGTGTTCAAAGTAGTGATTCAATTTGAGCTGTACTGTACTGTCACATACAGATCAACAGATTTGCTTTCATTCTTTGTCCTTGTCAAAACCTAGATGCCTACATAATGCAGTATGTGATGCATTATGGTACTATGTTAATGACTCACTCTCTTTAAGGAATAACTAAGTAATGCATTACTGTTTTTAAAAGTACCAAGTCATGTGTAATACATTATTTTTTGAGTAACAACCCCAACATTAGAAGCCTAGCTTGTGAGAATAGAAAAAAGGTTCAGTGGAAAGCTGGGATCTAAAAATTCAGCTTGTTCAACTGAGGCGGTGGTATCATGGATTTATAGGTTTCTATGATTATTATTATGTCTTATTTTATTATCTCTATTGCATTAAAACTGATTTTTGAAAATGTTTCTTTTGGGACTGAATCTAAAGTCAGATCATTACAAATGAGATAGTACTTTGACTCTCAGTGCACAGAACTACTCTGCTGCACCTCCCAGCTGCACAATAGCACATTTTAAATGTATCTACTGACCATCTGGCAATGTTCTAAGTGAATGCTGACCAGTGTCATGCAGTGACTATTACAGAAAGACAAGCAGAGATCTTCTTCCACTGTTTAACAAACAAACAAGACAAACTAGTTTAAAATATACGGTTTCATGATTTAGTGCTGCCTGATATATTCTTTAATAAATGTGGCATTCTACACTGATATTTTCACCTCTCTGCACTACTTCTAGGCTGAACACTTGCAAATTATCATTGCTTTTATAGTTATGATCAAAGAAGCTACTTTCAGCTGCTCCCTTATCCACGAGGGGTCACCACAGCAGGTAGCTCTGCATGTGTGATTTGCACTTCCTGACGCAACCCCAAAGAGATTTGCATCTCCTCCTGTGTAAACCACTGTACTACGGAGACACTTCTATTGTTATCATCAAAATATTTAATATCAGCTGACAATGGCAAGTGCTGGAGGTTCATATAGTAAAAGTACTAAGAGAGCTCAGAAAAACAGGCTTACCTCTTTATTTTAAAAAGTATATACATTGATAAAATGAACATTAAAAAAAATCTTGAGGTCAAGGTCACTGAGATTTGAACTCATCTAAAATTTTCAGTACATGCATCTATGTTGTAAATTTCAACATCCTAGATGAGATTGTTGTCAAGTTATCACGTTCACAAGATTTTTAAATAATCTGACCTTTGACCTTTATCTTGAGTTCAAGTTCGCAGATTTTCAAGCTTGCCTGAGATTTTTAGTACACGCATCTATGGTGTGAATTTGAACATCCTAGGTGACATTGTACAAGTTATTGTATTCACAAGGTTTTCAGAAAAACCTAACCTCTGACCTTTGACCTTGAAATTTTATCAGGTGATCTAGGGGTTACTGGCCTTCTTTCGTGCAAATTTGGTATGACTCGCACTGGTGGTTTTGCTGTAATACTGTTAACAAACAAACATACCAGCTGATTACCAAGCTCCATTGTTAACAGGACATGCCCATAAAACTGACAGAAGCCATAGATTCCAATGGGTCCAAGTCAAGTTAGCTTCCAGAGACAATAACCAACGATGATGACAAAATGTTGGTAATTTACAAGATGGATCCAATCAGGCCAAAGAAGATGCTTTATGAGGCAGAACACTATTTGAGCTGTACAAAGAGAGCCTTCTTTCACTTTAGTATGTATTAATTAATATTTATTTTTAGATTTCACTGGTCAAGCACTGCTTGCCTTGCTTGCCCTGATGGAATCCTAGTGATGCTAGCTAACGTGGAGGTGCAACAGTAGCAGTCACTGCAAGAAAATATTGCACTACACAGTGTAGTTACTGTTTTTATCCACAAAAATATGTTTTAATTGGAAATCATATCTAACTGACACCAACACAATCAATGAAGACCGGTTAAGGAGAAAAATTAAAAAAAGAGGTTAATTAACTTTTCAACCTCATAGAGTGATCACCTCCCACAGGGCAAATTCAGAGGAACATCATAGGAAAAGATTTGGTATATTAGAGGGAAAAGTCTCTCAGATTTGATTTAATGGAGTTTTGGAGTTTGCATTCACCAAGTAAGAGTTTATTTCTCCCCTTTGGGTTTGGCAATCTATCAATTCCTCATTACCGTCTGCCTTCTAATCCCTGTCCTGATTGTGTGATAAATCACCACATTTTGCACTTCTGATGTGCAGGTTTTTTTATCAACTCTTTGGAATGTTTAGCCACATAAACTATCAGAACAAGAGGAAAAAGGGGCCTCATACAGTACAGAGGATGTAACATATTGAGAATAAACATTAATAGAATCATATGAAGCAGCAGATCTCTTCTACCTCCCAAACACCCTCCATGAATATTTCATTGCAAAATGTGTTCTCTCCTTTTGAAACTTTATTTATTCTTCTCATCTTCTGCATTCAAATGGCAGCCTGTCAAGACCACCCTCAGGGTTCAAAATCCACACTGTTCCCTGTGTGAAATGTATTTCAGCTTTGGCATTAAGTCAAACTTAAGTCAAAAACTTCAAATTTCACAGGTCTCACACAGCATCTGTAGCATATGTGCTTACTCATAAAGTTGTTGTATTCCTCACCAATTTTCATATGTCTCCTGGCAGAGAACACTTCTGACTCCCGATTTGCCGTGCATTCTGAGCTGCTGACCAGCGAGCTGTTATTTCCTGCAGCGCTGCGCACACACATGTAAACACACTGAAGTGATAAAGCCTTGAGTCCAACTTTGAAATAAACACCCTTTCAAAAGAATAGCTCTTGGGATGGGTGAAGGACACAGGGGATTGTTCATTCTATGGTTCCTTCGAGTGAACGCAATGTGACAGAGCTGGCTGAATGAAGCTTATTCCATATAAGGATTTAATGCTCTAAAAGAAGCACGTTATACAGTAGTCGCTGTATATGCTACAGAAGCACCATTAAATGATCTAGATATTTTATTATTAGCCATATATCTAATTATTGAATATTAATGCAAATTTCATGTTGAATTTCTTGTTTTTATCAAATGCATTCCAAAACCAAGCATGACGTGACCCTTCTACCACACGTGATCTATTCATCTAAGCCCGGACTCGTGTCCAAAAATGATTTAAAACCCCTTTACTGAATAGATCCAAATGTGTATTAATTTTCAGCTGAAAATGGTACCTGCTGGTTGTAGCGATAACTGAAGGGTTCTGTCTAAAGGGGCAGCATAAGTCCCCCTTAATCATAGCTTTTTTATTGCCAGTATCTGAACAGATTTTGCCACACCTTACGGAACAGCATATATGGTTTCTAGGCAATCATTTGAACATATGTGAGGTGTTCCAGGCACATATGGATTCTTTAGTGGAAGAACATGTACATGCTTTGGAAAACAGTGGAATTTGATTAATAAATGGACATAAGGTTTTATCACCCATATCTAGTAATGTGAATTGCAGTGTGTCTTGTTTACACACAGTTCATGCTTGCACTTCATGTACAGGAATTCCTGTGTACACAAACCTTGCATGAGAGTACAAGTGGCAAATAAAGTCTCTTGAATCTTGAAATAGGGAAAGTTCCCCTTTTTAATATTACTGAACCTTCTTAAAAATGCGTGGTTGCAGCATGCAGTTCCAAAATCCTGAGCAGTAATGAAAATGTTCGCAACCCAAAATGCCAAAGTAATCTTTTGCACACTACTGTTCCAGGTCCTGCAACACACATCACATCTGACCTTGATAAGAGCCGTGTGACTTTGTGTCATTCGTGAAGTTTAAACAGCCAAATAAAGCACAGAGTAAACTCAGGATAGCAGCCATTCCACAGAGGATTAGCTCATAGGGCATAATGTTGAGAACAAGATCCCACTACAGCAAAACAGAAACAGATTCTGAAGCAACGCTTAATTCACTGATTACCTGGAGTAACAGGATGACGTGTCTGGCTGTGTGTGTGTGTGTGTGTGTGTGTGTGTGTGTGTGTCAGAGGGCCCAAGAGGAACAGAGCTTCCCCATTGGCCCTCCAGTCAAGGCCAGGACTATATGCTGACTGTGGTCAGCACAAAAAGAACAGCTGACGTGGCCCAACTGTTGACAGAACACAGGGGACAGGACTCCCTGTCAGCTGTGTGCATGTACGTGTATATGTGTGTGTGTGTGTGCAAAAGAAGTGATTTTGACTAAATAAAAATGTTACATAATGCTTACATTTTCACAAAAATTCAGGAGAATTAAAAAGACAAATATTCCCCTCTCAGGAGCTAAAAAGCCACACTCGGAGGGTAAATCCTAGGAGACAAGACAAGCTGCCATCAGCCGCTTCACTCCAATAGCTATTTATAGCTCCATACAAGCGATGAGCGAGTAAATATGATAATGATGTCACAGGTTTAAAAGGCTTTATTGTGTTACCCTCTGCACAAATTAACAGCCATGTTATTGTTGTAGATGCAGCTTTTCTGAGCACAACTACATTTTGTGAAGGCAGCATTTTGAGCAGCAGCTGCAGTGTAACTGGTGGTGTCTGAACTTGTGCAGGGATCATTAAACCAGCCGTTAGACTGGAGAGCTGATCATTCACCACTGGAGATGCTGTAGTTTCACATTTACATTCAAGGCAGATACAAGGATGGAGAGAGTGAAGGAAACCATGACAGCACTATAATCAGAGATTTTACCATACCATATAATGTCCTCTGTTTTTACTGGATCTCTTCAGGTAATGCTACATTACCTACACTACCTACATTAATGCCAAAAGCATTGACTCACCCATCCAAATCATTGAATTCATGTGTATCAGTCACTTCCACGGCCACAGGTGTATAAAACCAAATACCTAGGCATGCCAACTACTTCTACAAACATTTGTGAAAGAATGGGTCAGGAGCTCAGTGAATTCCCATGTGTCCACTTGTAAAATTTCTCTGCTGCTAAATATTCCACAGTCAGCTGTTTGTGGTATTATAACAAAGTGGAAGTGACTGGTAATGACAGGAACTCAGCCACAAAGTGGTAGGCCACATAAAAAAATAAAATAAAATAAAAAAATCACAGTGCAGGGTCAGTGGATGCTGAGGTGCATAGTGTGCAAACTTCACGTGGCCTTCAGATTACCTGAAGAACAGTGTGTAGAGAGCTTCATGGAATGGGTTTCCACAGCCAAGTAGCTGCATCCAAGCCTTATATCACCAAGTGGTGTTCAGCACACTGTCACTGAATTTGAGCAATGGCAACGTGTTCTCTGGAGTGACAAATCATGATTCTCCATCTGGTAATCTGATCGATGAATCTGGGTTTGGCGGTTGCCAGGACAATAGTACCTTTCTGACTGCACTGTGCCAAGTATAAACTTTGGTGGAGGAGGGATTATGGTGTGGGGTTGGTTTTTGGGAGTTGGGCTTGGCCCTTTAGTTCAAGTTAAAGGAACTCTTAATGCTTCAGAATACCAAAGATAGCAGTTTGGGGATGGCCCCTTCCTGTTCCAACGTGATTATGCACCAGTGCACAAAGCAGGTCCATAAAGACATGAATGATCAAGTTTGGTGTGGAAGAACTTGACTGGCCTGCACAGAGTTCTGACCTCAACCCTGTAGAACACCTTTGGGATGAATTAGAGCAGAGACTGTGATCCAGGCTTTCTTGTCCAACATCAGTGTCTGACCTCACAAATGTGCTACTGGAAGAATGGTCATAAATTCCCATAAACACTCCTAAACCTCGTGGAAAGCCTTCCCAGAAGAGCTGAAGCTCTTATAGCTGCAAAAGGTGGGCCGACATCATTTTTTTGTCCCTAAACCAGGTATGCCTTAAAACTGCATTCTTTTTTAATGGCCACTGGGTCACTGGGGACTATACCTGTGGTTGTAAAAGGACTTTGTAGAAGTATGAAACAACTGTCAGCCCTGGCTCAGTCCAGGTCATGCCGAATAGAACATTGAATACATTTTGTAAATGTTGCTCATTCTAAATTTTATACCCTTAAAAACATTTCTAAATTTCCTGTCAAATAGAACTTAAGTCAGTCCACATAGACACCAGATGGTGGACATTATTATGGGCTAACACCTCAAATGCTAATTAACAGTGAGCAGGCTTAAAAAATTTGCGAGGGGCAAACCAGAACAAATCCACAGTACAAGCCACCACCAAAAGGAAGGGGGGGGAAAAAAACTGTCCATAAAAACTATCACAAAGCTACCCCATCTAAATATATAGCTCTGGTTTTCTCTTAGTGGCCAATATTCCCCAACTTGTGTATGAAGGCAGGACTGCAAAAAGAATTGATGTATGTAATCAGAAGCCCAAGGCAGCATCTGACAAAGCGGCATTACTTAACAAAGCATGCTGACAAATTTGTTGGCTAAAAATCACATGTCTGTTGTGAGTCCTCAAACTCCAAAAATACCTTTAAGGTATTCCATTCACTAGATGGGCCTTAGACAGATATTTCTTTACTCAGCACCACTGTTTGGTATTGTATTTTAAAATGAGTGCTGTATTTAGTCAGTTGCCAGCAGCGTTCATAATGGAATAATTGCTGTAGTCACTTATCACTTTCTGCTATACTCCGTTTCAAGTTGTTGCAAAATGAATTTATTTTCATTACAGACACTTTATAGTCTAAGCAATTCATCAAAAAGCAAATTTACAGATTATTCTGGACTTACTCCTTTCATGCAGGGCTGTAGGCTGTGGATCTTATATCTCCTGGAAGTCAAACGTTTCAGTCAAAGCTTCATTCATAACATTTATGATAGGATGAATACTGGAAACACTAACTTTCTTTACGATAGCAAGTCTTTCAAGTAACCTACAAGCAGCTTGAAAGCATCACAGAATAAATCCAAATGTTCTTTTCCAATCAAAGTTTATGCCAACAATGTTGATCACATAGTTTCTGCCCAATTCTCACACTGAAGGCTACCGACTTTTAACATGTTTGTGTTACTCTGTGGTCTTTCATCTATTCCATGCGACTGTACTTTGGATCTTCCATTACTGACTTTGTATAATTTAAAGGTTGTGTGAAGGTGTGTCCCTGTCAGGTTCAACGATGAGGTCACACATTCCAATTCAATTCAACTGATGTTTATTGATATAGCAACATCAGTTACCTCAATGCACCTTATCCTGCAAGATAAAGACCCCTATAAGTATTTGGGAGAAAACTGCAACAATCAGAGCAAGCACTGGGCGATGGTGGGGAGGAAAAACTCCCTTTTAACAGGAAGGAACCTCAGGCAGAACTAGGCTCAGGGAGGGACAGCCATCTGCTGTGACTGTTGGGGGGGGGGGGGGGGGGGGAATTCCCCCA
>VUQJ01004422.1:0-10456 GCA_015108635.1 Andinoacara biseriatus
CGACCTGTGCTTCGAGCATTCTGACAGTTAGTGTGACTCGGGGGGGTTGATTCATTTAAACTAACATATTCATCCTGCTGTAACCAGGTTTCTGTAAGGCAAAGTAAATCAATATGTTGATCAATTATTAATTCATTTACTAACAGGGACTTGGAAGAGAGAGACCTAATGTTTAATAATCCACATTTAATCATTTTATTCTTTGGTGAAGTTGAGGAAGCTATATTGTTTGTTTTGGAATTTTTATGTTTGAATAGTTTTTTACTGATTTTAGGTTTGTTTTTTGGTGGTCTGGGAGCAGGCACCGTCTCTATGGGGATGGGGTTTTGGAGAGATGGCAGGAGGAGAGAAGCTGCAGAGAGGCGTGTAAGACTGCAACTCAAAGAGTTCAAATCTTGTGGGGTTTTTTTTTTTCCAGGTATTCCAAATTTTGAGTTAACTGGTGATTCTAAATATGCCATAGATGTTTCCTTGAGAGTGAATAGTTGTCTGCTTTTGTGCGTTCGCTGTGGGACGTGTTAGCCCTGTCAATGGTGTTCCCCCGGCTCCTGGCCACCGTCAGCCGTTATGTGCTTCCCCACCTTCCTGCACCATCGCATCAGCTGTAGAAGCTTTTATGGGGCTCATTAGTAATAAGGCCAGTAATGAATACCTATCCACAGTAATAGGAGCAAGTATGTTTACCAGTGTGATTTGTTGATGCCCATTTCCAGCTCCATATTTTCAGTCAACTCTAGTAGAGTTGTTTCACATCTCAGAATAATCCATTGTCCTATGTCATGCTGGGCCTTGGTGCAGCCCCTCACTTCTTCCTCTGTCTCATAGAAGATGAGGTAACTTTTTTTGATTGGTTTGCTTCTGGAAATCGAAGGTTTGAACAGTAGGGGGCTGGGCTTTTGTCCACACTGACATCATACAGAGCTAAGAATACAAAAATGGTGGCACTGAGCACTCTGAACCCTGAACTTTTGGCTTAGAGGAGTGACTTAAACTGGACAGAAAATAATATTAATCCAGCCAGCCATCTTCAGCTTGCAAACATAAAGAATATTATGAAATAAGAAAGGAAAAGGAAATTACAAAAAATTGCAAAGAGGACTGGAGCCTGTCCCATTTTCCAGCTATCATGGGGCAAGAGGCAGGGTACACTCGGGACAGGTGCTAATCTATCACACTGAGGCCACAGCCTGGATTTGAGCCCAGGAGCTTTTTTTGTGAGGTGACAGGCCTAAGCACTGCACCACCGCGCCAGACTCACAATGTAAAAGGATTACAGGATGAATCCACTATGTTAAAAATAAAAACAACATTTTTGCTTAATGTACTTAAGTAAAAACTCAATATTGTACTTGATTACAATTCTGAGCTTCATATTTTCCTCGAATGAGCTCTCCAGGGTGACTTCATCAGTTATGTACCAGGTGCAACTGATGGATGATACGTCCTTATAACCTGCAACATTTTCCCAACTGTGTCTAAACAGGTGGAATTTTGCATGCAGGAACTTTGCTTGTAATGCATTCACACTGTTATATTGAATGAGGAATCTTGCTGGTTTTTCCACCACTGGCTGTCTCCAATTCAACGTTTTAATGGCAAAAATGTAGTCAGAAAAGTTTTCTGTCATTCAAAAGGAAAGATTTTGGACCAACGTTCAACATTTCTCGAGGGAACAAGTCCTCAAATAAGTGTCAGGAAGGGCAGTCCTCTGCACTCCCTGTGGATGCCCTGCACTGCTGCTAGTTAGACAGAATCTGGCCATTTTAAGCATTCATTCACTCACTGTTTCATCACACTGTGAAGACTTTTTTTTCCCCCTCCTGTGGATTGAAAGCAGCAAGCTAATTTGCTTTCTGCCTAAAGTATAAATAGATGGAGGAGTTCGAGAGAGCACAGGTACATCACCAAGTAGCTCCAGGGAGATCTCTGAATATTACAGTGTTTTATCAAAATGGCCCAGAACATGAGACCATTTACTTTGCTTACTATTCCAGAAAGTCTTTATTAGATCTTTTAAAATGTAATGACTGCCTTAAACACCTGCGCTCAGTTGCAAAAACAACTGAAGGCAGCACAATGATCCCTGAGTCTATTTTTTTTTTTTTAAATCTCTATAACTTGGAGGATATCATTTTCTCTATCAGTTTCCTTTTTACACGTTCTCTCTTTGGTATTTGATTTGTCTGAGATCTGAAAAAAATAACTGATTTCTTATAATAATAATAATAATAATAATAAAGAGATGGCTTGTGTTATCCAGAAATATGGGGATTTTCTGCTTAATGTCTAATGTATTCAGCTAGAACTGTGATTGCTGGACTTCTCCGAAGAGCACTTGGCTGAGCACAGCGCTGTGGGTGTTTTTGTAAACACAAATACAGCCTCATAGTCAGATAACAATGCTATATGCTGTTGCTCATTTCCTTCCCGCGATGCACAAATCATTAGAGGCAGAAAAGAATTTCGACAAAGCTAGCTGTGAGTAATTTGCAAAGTAAATATTTTCCTTTCCTGCAGGTCATGTTGAGTACTCTTGAAGTGGAAGTGATGCAGTGAGATGTAATTCTTGCCCTCATCAAGAACCTGAATGCCCACTTTGTGTTTTTGAACTTATTTATTCTGCTATAACAGTTTCAGTGTTGGGAGATAATGTGGTTTATATGACCTTCACTGTTAACAATACAGTTATTACTGCCCCCCCTCATCATGAAGCCAATTAATCATTATTTGACTGCAGGACTTGGTCAGTGCACTGAAATCTGAGCTCGGTGGGCTGTTTGAGAGTCTGATTGTGGCCTTGATGACTCCATCTGTCTTATACGACGCTACTCAACTGCAAAAGGCTCTCAAGGTACCAAATGCTATACTTAAAAATGTTGGGCTGATAACAGTACTGATGTTTGGCTGATTTTGTGTGTGTTTTGTTGTTTTTTTATTTTCTACTTTGTGCAATGAAGCAAAAATAAAACACACTATTTTTTAATAGTAATTTTCCTGTTGATATCAGGCAACAAAGCAGGTATACAATGACTTCACAAACCAATAGGTGACATCACCATAATTAGATCTACCTTTTATACGGTCTACGTAGCCAGCTTCACAAAGAAGCCAGTCCACAGGCAGCATGAGAGCTGAGAAGGTTTCATTTATTTCATCTACATTACAATGAGTTCCAAAATCGGCAAAAAAGCATCTAATGCATGAAAAATGTTGCACAGAGCACATTTAATCATTGCTACTAAGACATTATCCACACTACCGGCTCCCCCCCTTTCTTTAGCCCACATAAATGGAACTCAGACATTATTGAAAGTAAGGAATTGAAAAGGCTGGTTGGAAAGGTAAAATGTCATCACCATAAAGACCTTTTGCCTTTTTAACTAAAATGAACCCTTTTTATATATAGTAGAAAAACATTTCCTGCCCCTGTTACTTCTGGTCTTTTAACTCAACTCAAGATTTATTATAGATTTTTAGGCTAACAGGTAGGCTTTCTATTTTACAAAATGGCATTCAAACAATTTCATTTTATAATAAATCAACAAAAAAATGTGACAGAGGCTGCTTGATAAACCCACGAAGACCATTTACCCAGATCTCTGCTGCACATTTACGCTTCTTTTTAGTTCACTTTAATGTCCTTACACCACATTTACTGATATGTTACAGTGCCGGGATCAAGCTCATTTACAGCAGCTGCTTTCAGCCAGAAGCCAGGGCTCGGTTCCAGAGCAAAATTGCTCAGGGTGCATCTGAAATTAGTGGGAGTGCACTCGTGCTGACAGCTAAAAGTGATCGTCATCCATTAAAAAGGGATTATTCAGACTTATTATCTGATCACTCACTCAGTTTTGGTAGGTCTACAGATTCTTTTTACCACATCAAACAGCAAATACACATTTTTATGTGTGTAATAAAGTATCACGAAGATAAGCCTTTGGAAGACTTTTATATTTCTAGCAACCAAAAAGACATACCATAATCATGCATGCAAACTTTATAGTATTTATTTTTGGCGATCAAACATTTATTTGTAATTCCCAATTTTCAGGCTTCCTATATTAAGAAACTACATTGTAATTAACATGATTTTGCATTAAGGTAACTACAGCTGAAGTAGAAAAATTTTGCTGGCTCATTGCATTGGACATTGCAGCTGTTAGATTTTTTTCAGCAGCTATTTGCTGCAGGACATCAGAGGAATCAACGGCGGCTTTTGCAGGTCTGGCACATCAAGGGTGCAAAAGCCTCTGTCAGTTTCCTCTGATGTCCTGCAGCAAATAGCTGGTGGATAAATGATCATTTCTTTATCCAACAGATTGTTAAATTGCAACATTTATTATCTGTATTTGGTGGACAACACGAATAAGCTTAAAGGAAAGTGAATGTTGGACCAGTTTTTAAAAAAGATGTGTAATTTAGCTCTGTTTCTATGGAAGCTTTATTATGAATGTAGATCATCTTTTTTTTTAAGCTGATTAATAGCTAAATTGTTATCAGACCACAGTTCATTGTTTGCACTTTTGACAATGTATTCCTCTGCTTCTCCAAACCACCGACGTAGTTGCAGCCACATTAAAGTCCACGGTCAATACAAACAGAAATAAACTAGAAACTCAAACACCACTTTTCTCCTTTGCCTATAGATTCTGCATATTCATATGCAGATATATCTGTAAATTGGCTAATTTCAGCTTTCTCTCTCTATCTGCTTCAAATCTATTTAGGGTCAGCAGTCAAAGTCAGCTTTTCTGAGCTACTCTGAAGATGTCAGATCAAACTGGGTGTATTGTTTGGTAGCTTAGACATTTCAGACATTTCATGTCTGCTCTTTTTCCCGTCACACAAGGCTCATAAAGTTTGATGGGAGCTGCCTGAAGGAAACACATTGAGCAAATGCTTGGATCCTCACATGAGTTACACATGAGAATTTTTTTCTTTCTCGTTATTCTTCAGACACATTTACATTCGCATTACCTGAGTGCAAATGAAGTGTTTAGTCGAAGTGAAAGCAAAGCATTTAGGACTTGGCCTCAACATTCCTATCACACCTACTCCTCCATTAGTTTGGTTTGTCAGACATTCTTTGCTGTGAGGTTAATTGCAGCACAGAGAAGTGAACGTCAAAGATAATTCTCTTTAGTGCTGAACCCATCCGTTCTCTAACTGCAAACCTTTTAAGTGTGCTATGCTCTCAAGTTGTTGTTCTCTTATTATCTTCAGCTTTTTCTATCATTTTCTTTATTCGTGTTTAGATTTTGTTTTTAAATTACTAATCCATGATATAGTATAATACTGTGTTTGGTTCCCAGGGTGCCGGGACTGAAGATGAAGTGCTAATTGAGATCCTGAGCTCCAGGACTGGCGAGCAGATTAAAGAAATCACCAAAGTGTACAAGAAAGGTGACACACTCCACTGATGAAGACACACAAAAAAATATGGTTACTGTGACTATTACAAATAATGACACGTCTAGAAAACCACATGAAGATGTTTTTGTTTAGTTTTACGTGACTCCTCATCGGCAGGAGATATCGCAAAATCAGAGCTCACTTTTGAAAAGTAAAATGTTTTGGTTTTATAATCCTCTCACGAAGGTTTTGGCAGTTTTTGGCACATAAGCGCTTTGATTATGTTGCAGGTCATGTTTTGATTAAAGCTGCATTCCATGGACAAGGTTATGGTTGCCATAGTTAAAATAATACCCACTAGGAAATGATCAGTCATAGTTAAAGGAATCCAGTATTGACTGTTGGTGGGAAATGAGAACTGAAAAATCCTGACTAAGTTCCATGCAAGACGTTCTTTAACAGCTGAGGATGACGAGCCAGTTTTATGACAGTAGTGAAACAGATCTGCTGCTCCTAAGTCATAATTTTTTCAATATGCATGGATATTGTTGTGAAGGAACATATTTTTTATTTAACTAAAAGTGAAAACAGTGAAGCAAAGTGTCAGTCACACATGTTTAAACATGTCACCCTTCCAAACTCTTTATATACACTTTTTAGGTGGTCAATATTGCACTAATAAAGCACAGTGGTATATTAAACCCAAGACTAATTATTAGTTTTGGCCACCACCATGTTGTTTCTTTTTCTTTTTTGGAGCCTGAAGTGACCATATTTGCTGGGTTATTAGCTAAGGGTAGCAAGCTGCATTCACAAACTGTACAGGTGCACAGGCGCTCAATGTTTTTCTACATTACAGAATAATAAAACTAGTAGAATAAAGGACTTCCCTTATTCCCAAGGGGTCACCACAGCACATGGAGCCCCAATTTATCCAATCTTGCAGCCAGCACTAGGAGTATACTAGCATGCCATAAGTGGAGAATTTCACTCACCAGGACTGGAGCTGAGGAGGTAGAGCCGACCTGTTGTCTACTAATTGGACAGTTGGTGGAACCCCAAATTGTTCCCAAAGCATCTGTTGGAGTGTTAGTGTGTATGTGAATGTAAGACGAGACACTTAGGCATAAAATTAAGCAAATATGTTTGTGACTGCATGAATGAGGCTTGTAGCAGCAAAACAAGATATTTATTAGATAGTTACATTAAAATATCTGAAAATCTACTGGTGTCAGTCAGAGAGGCCAAACCTGTAACTGTAAGTCTTACCAATACCTAAATGCATGAGTTATTAATAAATTCACCCTCCATACAGTTTAAAAAAAGGGAACTATCTAAAGATTACCCTGCTGTGATCATACTGCAATAATACTGTTAAGGTAGGGATTTTATCATGGGCGTCTGTGGGGACTGACTCGCTTCTGGAGGCAGCCTCCAGTGGTTGTGTCAGGAAATGCAGTTTTTGGTACTTCCAGCTGGCTGCTGCTTAGCAATGTGCTAGGATTGGATGTGTTGCACAACCATCTCTACATCTTTCCTGTCACCTCTCCACTATCAGCTATCAAATAAAGGTTCAAATGTTTGCTTGTTTTTTTTAATGTTAAACCATAGAAAAAAAATGTCATAAGAGAATTTTCTTTTGTTTCATTATAGTCTTTTTCATATATTTTAGCACCATAAATTGGTATTGTGTGCCTATCGTCAGTTTACAGTGTACTACAGTACATATTTTTTTTTTCCGTATGGATTTCTCATATCTGCTCGTCTCTGTAGAGCCCCATGCTTATTTAAAGCACACAGTGTGGTGCTGATCCCTTTTGCTTCAAGTGTAATATGTTCTGTCATCAGAGTAATAAACACGCTGCACCTCTGTAACACCTGTCACACATCAGTGAAAAGTCTAACATAGTAGCTGTGAGTAGCGACGAACCACGATGGAAAATATGTGACAACAAAGGCTCAAAGGACCAAAGGCAGAGAATGCAGTTAATCTGATCTGGACAACAGTGTAGGCCATTAGTCAACTAATCCAATCTCTCCTTTCATGGCTCATCCTGCAAAACAGAGGACAGCCCACTGAGGTCGACTGAAATCATTAGCATCTCTCATGAGCAGGAACTATAAGCAATCATCTGCACCTCTTCTCTTCTTTCCTCCAGAGTTTGGCGGAAAGCTGGAGAAGGATATCTGCGGTGACACCTCAGGGCACTATCAGAGACTGCTGGTGATCCTGCTGCAGGTAGAGAGGGGCACTGCTGGGAAGACTTATGTTTCTTTTCCTGATAATGAGATCCACTGTTGGTGCCATTAGAAAGTCATGAGAGGTGTAGGCTGGAAAGGAGGAGGGTGATGGTTTCTGTAATCTGTTTTAGTTTACAGGCAGAAAAGTAATCTTCATGGTTCTGGTAAACTCGGGGGGGGATAATTTAATTAGGTGATCAGATGTTACCCAGGCTGAGAGGTCTAAGCTCAGTGTTTCCATCCACACTGACCTACTTTTGCTTTCTGTTTATCCACCTGTCTTTGTACCTGTCTGGTATCCTATCTTTCTGTTTTCGTCTGTCTGCAAAGGGGAGCAGGGAGGAGGGAGTAGACGAGGAAAAGGTCGAAAAAGACGCTGAGGTAAGAAGGAAGAACATGAGATAAAAATACTTGTGTCAAGAGCTGGTTTTCTGCTTGCAGCTTTGTGAGTTTGTCCAGTGAGTTCAAGCAACTTCAACACTACGTTAATAAGGAATCCCTCTTTTATCATCAGCTCCTAAATGGGGATTATTTATTATAGTTGGAAATTATGAAAATCGTTCCCCTTTAAAATTTATGCTTTCTGAACATGACATTTATAGTGTAGGAAGTCTTAGCGAAGGATTGTGATCATGTGGGAAAAATAAATAAATAAATAATAATAAACGACCATTCCAAGAAGTTACAGCTCTGTGCCAAAAACCAGTCGTGCACATGTCCCCTGCAGTAAAGTGAACTGTCATGTATGCACTTCGATCTTTGTACTGAATAAATCATGTGTGAGCCGCTGAGGTGTCAGGAGGGAGGTTTTGTTACCTTTGGAGAGACGCAGTCTAACTCTTTCCACGTTTCCCACACGTGCAAAGCTCACTACATGGTATTTAATAGACAGACATTATAAATATTTTTATCTTAGTCTCCAAAAACAGGGATAAATGGGTGTATTGTTTAAAGAATCCAAGTTTAAAGAGAGAAACATCTGTGGCAGGTCTGTGCCTCAAGGGCTATTTTACACCTTCAAATAATTTTGTATTTCTTCTTTTATTGGTACCAAAAGTTGGCATTAGACATACAGAGGTGTGTAATAACAACAGAAATCAACACCAAGCTGGTCATTGTACATATTTGTACTAACAATAAAAGTTGCTTAACCTTTAATGAAGACCTATATGATAGAAATTATAAACTGAAACAAAATAATGTGGACCAACATGTTTTCAAAGCCCCCTTTTTTTTTAGTGGCTTAATTAAAAAAAAAGTATTCTTATTTTTAAATAGTTACAATAACTGCTTTAATGTCTTGATATTAATTTGTTGTATTTTGTAAAAATGCAACATCCAGCAGCTTTATAAGGGAAATAAATGCAGTATTAAAAAAAATCCTGAAATAATGTGTCTGCGTACTACAGAAAATATTTATCTTAATGCACTTTACCTTTGATATACCATATCACGTGTGAATTACATGTTTGTTCTTATTTCTATATTTCTACAATGTGTGAATTACTTATTTTTATTCTTCTAATTTATATATTCTTACTACTTCCTATTGGCTCCAGGTACAAAATACATTTCACTGTGCATGTGACAAATAAACCTTATCTTAATTATAATATTGTGAAACGCCACCATGATGATGCAAACCCCCCCCTCACCACCACCACCACCACCGAGAACAGTAAAATAATAAATTCATTGCAGGAAATTAACCTTCAGTAATATGACATCTTGTTTAAAACAACAACGTTCCTCATCCATGATACTGAGCTGAGAATTGGATCCAGCAGATATGAATATTCAGTAACATGCATCTAAATGCACAACACATTATCACAAACAGCAGTCCACGGCAGTGCTGAGCTGCTCTGTGATCAAATTAAGAGGAGGAAACAATACATAATTCATCAAAAAAAACAATGGTAAATGAATTATATTACATTATTGTTTTGGAATCTGATCATATGATAAAAATATTTCTGAACAGGGATTAAAAAACTGCTCTGCAGATACAGAGGAAAGAATATCAAATCCAGATTTTCTTTATAATTGAGAGAAAAAAAAAAAGAAGCATTGTTTATTTGGCACCGCACAAGGTTGTCATTTCTGAACACATGTTTCAATAAATCATGTCAACGCAAGGTTGCTGTGTTTGTGTGGTCTTCTATTACAGGACCTGTACACTGCTGGCGAGGGAAAGTTTGGCACGGATGAGGAAAAATTTATCACAATTCTGGGCAACAGGAGCACAGAGCATCTCAGAGAAGGTGAGCTTGCCAGTTTGTTTGTGCTGGTGCATTTAGGTGTTGTGATATAAACATGGTGTGTGTGTGTGTTAGCTGTGCACGACAAACACTGAAATAACATAAAATTTAAACAAAAAAAAAAGTCATACTCTAAGAAATGCACCGTGCAGGAAATGCCACTGAAGCATGTTTAAAGAGCTCAGAACTTGGAGACTGGAAAGTGCAGGAGTTTAGTCAGATGTCTCTATTCTCTGTAAAAATCATGGTCCTTGTTAAGAGGCAATAAGCTAAGATATCATAAAACTTTATTAACTCCACAGTGGGGAAATTTATCTGATGCAAACAAAACAAGGGCAACAAGCAAAAATAGAACAAAAATACTGCACGGTGACACATGATGGGGTTTCTTGCATTTCTGTGAACGTTATTGTGTTAGATTATATAATCTGATGGCTGTGGGCAGGAATGATCTGCAGTTGCGCTTCTTCCACTTAGTCTTGAGCTGAAGGAGCTGCTCAGGGACTTCAGTGTGGTGCAGGGGGTGGGAGGGATTGACCATGATGGATGTCACCTTGGCTAGCATCCTTCTGTTCGCCAGCTCCTCCTTCATCCTCCTTCCC
>VUQJ01004426.1:10738-23152 GCA_015108635.1 Andinoacara biseriatus
ACTTTTGTTTTTTTTGCGTGGGGGGGGGGGGGGGGGGGGGGGGCAAGCTTGTTTTGTAGAGTGACAAGCTTGGGTACCGCTGCGACTATCTCAAATGCAAGGACTGGTTTCCTGCTTCAGTGATGACACAAAATCTTGCTTTTGTGAACCAGCGCCTCTCATGATATCTTTATTAAACCATATCCTAATCCTACATCATATGTGCAAGCTGTAGTCAAGCCCCACTTTTAGTGCATATACTCTATAGATACTGTAAAATGGTTCAGTCTCACACATTTACCAAACTCAAATCCTCTATTTTTGTCAGAATGCAAATATTCCCCTTGGTATTTGAGTTTGTGGTTGTTTTTGGTTTTTTTGTTTGTTTTTTTTGTTTTTTTCCCCCCAAGTCTCTCGGTACTTGCTTATTGCAGTTAAGGTCTCTATATAACGATGCAGAGTGCCGGTCTGCAGTGAGACATGGGTCTGAACCAGTCTCGGTATAACTGTGAGCCTTCCATAGCCGAGGATGTTTTTGCTAACGGGGTGGGTAAACATGCCACTAGCTTGTACTTCCTAATCATAACTTGCTTATCTTTCCTGCATGGCCAGTTTTGTAGCTCAGCCTTGTCTGCATCTCTCTCCTAGGGCACTGGAGATATAGTTTATTCAAGTTTAAAGGTGGGTATTTTTGACTGCATTGGAAACCATAGAGACTATTGTTGAATGATTTGGTTGTTCTGTACCATTCACTGGCTATTTCTTTTTTGGTGTGAGTTCTTAAATTTATTTTTCTTAATTTTTTTTATTATTTTTTTTTGGGTGGGTGGACTCGTTGGCTCATCTTCAGTATGCCCTATTCAAAACAAAATCTTATGTGCTGACCACCCCATGCTGAACAGAAAACCTTCATCAACAGCGACGCATACACATACTATCATTTTCAGAAGCAATCACAGTAAAGCTGTTGTCCCCAGACAAGATGGAAAGACTGTCTCATTGGGCTCATTGATTTTTTTAAAAAAAATTTCTTTTCCTCCACTTTTTGTTTTCAGTCTGATGTTCGGCCCAATAGAAATTGAAGCAATTGATTTAACTTGTGCTCTTGTTTTAGAAATATGTATTATCATAATGCTTTTAATTTTTTTGTTATAGTACCTTTAAGGTCTTTTCCAAAGGTCCTCTTCCTTCAGCTGAGTCTGTGTGTGCAGTGTGTGACTGGGGACCCTCTGGCCCTCAGGCCCGGGGCCGGGTGCGGTTGGATGTCAGTCAAAGAATATCTCTCATCCAAATAACAATGAAATTGCTGTATCTGTCTATAAAGTTGAGGAAACACTAGAGATGTGTTTTCCCTTCTAGTTAGAAAAATAGTTTGAATCAAGTCGATGGCAGTCGGTTACATTGTATGTGGAATACTCTACCTGGCTTGTAACTGACTAGAACTGTGATGTACAGATGATGTATTATTAAAATCTGAAGCAAGTAATGCAATGATATTAGGATACAGTTTTTGTATTTTTATTCTTGTATAAGGTTATTTGATGGCTATTGTTTAGCCTATAGTTCATTCTGTGTTATTTAAATTCTAATATATGAATCATATTTGGATTGAAGTCATGTTCAGGGGCCATGTTGTGTATGTATTGAGATGTAAAGCCTTTGAATGTGAATAATTATTGTAAACTATAATATTTTACAGCTTTTTTCTTACTATATCATACATTTTCTATTTGCTCAGTGATTTAATCATATTCTGATAATTTAATGAATCTGTTCATTCTCTCTGATTATTTGTGCGCTAGGTCAGTAGATGTTGAATGATGAATTTTCCACTTAATGCTTGGTAGTCCAGTAATTAAAGCATGTAGGGATTTAGGCATACAAATAAAGCCATGTGTCCTGTCTTCTGTCAACAGCCTCGGTCATGACAGTCAAGAAACAGCATCATTCATTGGCAATGGCATCTCATATTTTGCAGCATGTAAATAAAGTACTGGCTCATTATCATTGTTTTTGTGTCCTGAAGGTTACTTTA
Organism: Andinoacara biseriatus; assembly: GCA_015108635.1. Classification (NCBI taxonomy): domain Eukaryota; kingdom Metazoa; phylum Chordata; class Actinopteri; order Cichliformes; family Cichlidae; genus Andinoacara; species Andinoacara biseriatus. The sequence goes on from VUQJ01004426.1 coordinate 12,753, forward strand.
ATATAGCTCAGCAGCAACTTCGCAAGCTTGTGTAAATATTAAGCATCCAGCTCGTCGCTGAATACTGAAACACGCTGTGAGACAATCATGAAAGCACGACAACTAAGACTTTTGTTCATCCCAGCTCCAAAGATGTGCATTTTCACTCACATTTACAGGCTCTGTATCAAGAGAGTTTGTTCTCCATGCTGACGCGTCAGAGATCAAGCCGGGGAGGGCCTCTTTTTTTCTGGAATAATTTATGCAAGTGTCTGTTAGTGTTGGTGGAGTGGGTTAGTAGGAGTGGCTGAGCTGAGGAGCTGGCAGTTTGCTTTACGTGAATCGCGGACTCGAAGTTGGTGGCTTCAGCGCCGATATTTCCTGTGAGCCGCACAGACAGCCGAGCCGAGGGCGGAGGAGGCGAGGAGAGGGATGGCAGAGAACAGCTCCGAGACGAGCGGTTCCGTTCACCGCAGATGTTTGGCCCATTCTCCGGCGGAGCGAAACGTTTCTGCTGGGGTTGGGGCGTCGAAATGGATTCGACTAAATGTCGGGGGAACCTACTTTTTAACAACGAGACAGACGCTGTGTCGAGACCCAAAATCATTTCTCTACAGACTGAGCCAAGCTGACCCCGAGCTCGACTCTGACAAGGTAAATGCTAAGCTAGCTGAGCTAGCGCTGTAGTTAAGAGCAGTTCACTAACTTCAACTTATTTTATACTGAATCTGCTTATATTTGCAGTCGACACTGGGATGATTAATAACAATGTATATCATCTTGTTTAAGTGGATCTGCCGCTTTGTTAAAATCAGTGTTTATCCACGCACTTTGTGTTAAGTCGAATTTTTGTGGCTCGCTAGCACTAGCCCGCTAAGCTAGCTGGATTCCGACAGTCAACCTATGACACACGATCTTGCTACTAGCTTGCGCGTGTATCTCTTTGTGTCATTCAGCACATTAAGTTATTAGATACTGCGGATTCACCGCCATGCTATTGAAGGCGTGGGACAGCACATTGGCTTTAATAAAAAATAGCTTTCGCAGTAAATCTATCCAGTCTGCACAGTAGTCGGAAACTTTCCCCCCATCTGGGGCCGTTGCATTGCGCTGCATTCAGTGAGGTGTCAAATGTCAAACAGTGACAGTTTACAGCAACCTAGTTTTTTATTTTTTTTTTCTTCAACTTGGGCAGTATTGAGCATTGAAAAAGAAGTAATTTTAATCATGATTGTATATAAAGTAGTGCAACTGCAGGAGTTAGTTTTAACTTTAATTGGCTGTAGCGTAATATCCCGATTTGGAATTCATTTGACTGTCATATTGTGTTGTGATTTTTGGATGTACTGCACACCTGTATCCCGTTTCTGGCCTTTCAGTGGTTATATTGTATAAGCACTGTTAGAATAAACAAATAAAACTGCTGTCCCATGAAATTTTTTTTCCTCCTCGCTCGCTGTCTCTCTTGAGGTTCATCTGCTTATTTGCTTTGTTTGCTGTGCAGTTGTCAGCCTCTGTGCATTTGGTGAGCCTCCCCTAATTAGTACATAAGTCATGGTCAGGTGGGGTGCAGTGCTGCTGACAACTGGGATGAAGTCACTTATCTCCCTGAATGACCCCAGTGCTCCAGAAGCCGGCTGTTGGTCCATCTGCCCACTTTTAACAGTAGTGCATGTGTGTTTAAAGGCTCCCCAGCACTGTCAAACACAATGTATTACTGTCGGTATGCAAAGTGTATTGTGCTCTGTTTTTCAGTGTTCAATTTATAGCCCCATTGTTCACTGTTTTCGTCTACTGGGACATTTTAAGCTTCACTCCTGCCCCCCCTTATGCTAAGCTGAGACCATGGCTCATCTCGTATTTTCATGCAAATATCTTAATCTCTGAATAATCAGCTTGCTTTTTTGTCTGTATCCTCCATGAGCAGCGGATCAGTCCATCTCAATCCCTTGTCTTAAGTGTGTATCACACTCTCAAGCCATCTCTGTACCTCTCTTCTTGCAGTCTTTCTAGTTTAAGGTAACTCCCACTACCAGGCAGATTATTCCTGGATATTACTTCACTTGTCACTGTGTGTCAGACTTCATACACTGACATGATTTCACCTTAAATACAACTGAGCCAAGAAGTCATGTTTAAAAAAAAAAATATATATATATATATTTCTATTTGTCATCACTCACACAGCCCTGCATGTGAATAGGAAGCTCGGCAGATTGACAGATCAGTGAAGAACTCTTGTTTTTGGACGAATGCAGTGTTGTTTCTCCCAGCCAAGGAAATGAGTGGTTCAGTTCTCAGTCACGCAGGCTGACGTGCTTCAGCAGGACTCTTGAGGAGAGCTGCATTATTCATGTTGTTGACTGGAGCTTATTTTGCACACTGGGGTGGACCAGGGAGAATGTGAAGGAAGTGCTGTCATGTGCCCCACCAGAACAGCTGATAATCATGTATTTCTAAATCTTTTATGTAATTTGTCTCAGAACTAACACATGCCAGTCTTAGCTGTCATGCTGGAGCAGTACTGATGTTAATAGGTTGTTTGCTGCTCAGTCACGAGCAGGCTTTAAAAATTGCACTTTAGTGGGCATCTGTCTCATTGGCAGACTTTTTTTAATCTGCTCAGCTCTGGACCTCTCAAGTAAGGGCACAGCTTTTCTAGCTTTGAGTACTGCATCAATTTTTCAAGCAGCCCATCACAAAAGATTCTTGTTCTTTCACCATCTTATTCTTTTCATATTCATATCCATTTGCAGCCTTAAGAAGTTATTTCTGCAGCATGTGTGAGAGAAAAATATGGTTGCATTTAATGCCGGATTCAAGTTGTCTGTCATGCCTGAGCACACAGTGGGAGCCGATGTAAATATTTAACAGTGATATCGTCTCCTCCTGCACTGTCTTCTCGCAGTAAGTGCTCAGCAGGACGCTGCAGAGTGCTATTGACAATTTCAGGTGTGACTCAAATTTGATTTCATCACCTTCACCAGTCTAAAGCAACTTTATTCCTTATAATCCAGGAACTTGCAATTACTCGTATTGTTTTGCAGAAGATTAAACGGTCTCTATTTAAAGATTCTGCAGCAAATTCATTCAGATTGGTCAGATTTCACTTCTCCCTTCAATTATGATGTCTCATGGTCTGTCTACAACAAAGAAAAAGGTCCAGTTTTCAGTGAGTTCTTAGTTTGGCAGCAAAGCCATGCTGAAAAACTCTCATCATGGCAGCAAAGCTTTTAGGGGTTTAAAAGGAGCGTTTCATTTAATGCCAGAAACACTCCTCATTCATAATTTGGTTCTGCCTTTCAGATTTAAAGATGGTTCAAAGGTATGAAATTTCTCCCATCCTTGGCAAAGGGTTATTGCTCAGATATCAGCGTCAACTAATGTGAAATATGAGAGAGTTTCACATAATATAGCCGTGATGTGAAGTGTGTATTATTTAAAAGATGAAGGCCTGTTTGACTATGCCATTACTGCTTGTACTCCGGAGGGATTCCTGACTCCCACTTTACAAGGATCAGACTTCCACTTGGCTAAGTATCTGCAGTCATGTGACTCGGGTATCTGCTGCAACATATTTGAGCTCTGTTTCTGCTAGGGGTTTGTACTCCAATTCAGGCAGTGTTTGGAAATGTCTTCGTCATCGGCACCTGTACCATTTCTACCTGTCCTGCACGTGTTCTTGGAATCTGTGACAGCCCCTAGAATGTTTTGAAACCAAACACTGATTTGGGGACAGTTCTGACTATTGCAAGCGCTCTAAAACCACAGCGAGTCAAAGTTGGATGTGCAGTTTATGCATGCAGCTTTTCAATGACTTTTCAATCAAGCAGAGTTAAAAGCACCCTATGATGGTTCTCATCACAGCAATGGTCATATCTAACAAAACCAGACTTGATGCATTTGGCATTGGCATTTATCCACTTATGGTCCTGCAAAAAGCGATTGTGTTTAGCCTAAAAACCTCTTGATGTCTTTGCTTTAAGTAATTCTTCGTTTTGATAATGCAGCAGAATGCCCCAAGGCTAAGACATGTCAACCTAATTGATATAATTGCCTTTTCTTTTTCTTTTTTTTTTTATCAAAACAATGTGCAAGAGTCTGGCAGCATTAGCTTTTTAAACTTGAGACCAGTTTCTTTGAAAAATTTGTGTTTTTGGACATTTACGTCTATACTTTTTACAGTGATTAGATCAATGGTCAAGGCGACCGAGTGCTGCTTGCAACTATATTTTTATGTGCAAAACTTAAAATGGCTTCAGGTGAGATTGGTAATTGCTTTTACTCCTGCTGTTGCTACCCTTTTTTATTTATTTATTTTATTTTATTTGATCGTTACTGGTCACCAGTGGGTATTTATGTTTACGCAGCATAAGTCTGTATGAAATTTGCCACTATATATACTCTCCCTGAATTGATGATGCAGTGTTTTCGTGCTCTGCCGTTTTTGTTCCCAGAAGCAAACGTGCAGCAAATTTTTTCTTTTTTTTTTTAATTTATGGTTTTAAAGTTGAATTAAGGATTGACTTTTCAGTGTTAATGTGTCTGCAGAAAACCTTTTTTTGGCATCATTTGCTTCAAGGGTTGGGCCACTGTGGTATTTCCTGTTGGAGGATATGTACTGTGTGTAGAAAGAATGATAAGGTTCATACAATACACTTCCCTCTTGCCTCTGAAGCCCACCCTTCTAATTGGCTTTTGTTTACCTAAATGTTTACTTGTCATCAAGTATGGGGTTTCAATATTTCTTGCAAGACCAAAGCACAAAGCTGCGATGACACTTGTCCAGCATATTTGTTTGTATCATGTGGTTTAGTTGGTCCCTTATTGGTCTTGCATTTTTATTGACTTGATGACGCTTGTAGAATGTATAATTGGTCACATTTTGCTATCAGTTTTTTCATACTGCATTTTGAGCTTCGCCTTCAGCAACTTTTCTTAATTCTTCAGTTCTGCCTGTCTGTAGTACATCCTAGCAGCAGCCGTCCTCTGTCTCCCTCACTGTCCCCACCCCTTTGTTTGTTGCCCAGTGCTCCCCAGCCTGGGCCCCCAGAGACACAGCCTTTTGTTTTTAATTAAAAACACAGTCCTCTTTGTGCGCACAGGCCCATATCAGAGCCCCCTTAATCATACTAAATGGGCCACTGTGACCCCACTCCTTGCCATGAATGCACGCACACCCACAACTCCACTGAGCCTGAGGGGTTTCATACAGTGTCATAGTGCCGCTTATAAGCATTCAGCAAGTTTACAGAAGTGTGTTTCAGGAGTACACTATTGTTTTTCTGTTTAAGCTGCTGATAACGTTTGGTATTTGTGTCAACATCAAGCTTATTTGTATAGTGCACACAACGTAATGTTGACTTTTAGTAATAGGTGTGCACAGGTGTTACTAATAACACAAACAACGGCCATGTTATTCAAGTCACTCAATGAGCCAGTTCACACAATACCAGGAACCCTGAAAGCAAATCAGCTAGATGGAAAGATGCCATCTTCTTGTTTATTTTCTTCTTGGATAATGTGGTGTTGATGATCTGAGAGGAGAAAAAAAAAAACCTCATGCATGTAGTTTCATAATGTTTTTCAGCGGTCTTCCAAGTTCAGCTGAACCACACACGTGAACGTTCACAAAAACAACCTGCTGTGGGTGTTGCTGGTATTATGACACACACTAAAACTTTGGAACTTGATTTATTTTTTTATATAACCTTTATTCAACCAGGAAAAAACTCTTTGGCAAGTTTCCTGGCCAGGGTAGGCAGCAGTGAATCTCCCCTTTCAACCATTAGGATGTTTTCTGCATTGTAATCAAAAATTCTTGTTCAAGCACAAATGTGTTGTCATAGATTCACTGCAGTCAGGGTGAAACTAATGTTGAATAGATCTCTTGTGAGTGCAAACATGTTGACCAGTCAAACATGGGTGTAACCCTGTTTAATCACTGAAATGGTAGTTGGCCATAAATGTTGTAGTCATCTTCTATGACCCAGTCCTTTTTTAGGGGTCGCCACAGTAGATCATCTGCCTCCATCTCACCTCATCCTTAGCATCAACAAACTGTCATTCCCTACTCTCACCTCTGCAGTCCTGCATTCTTTCAGTGCCAACAAACGTGTTTTCCCTCTTCCTCCCCCACTGTCTTCAGTCAGTAGTAGCAGAGTTTCCACTGGCACCCTGCTGGTCAGCACTGGTGGCGGTAGTTGTTAACCCAGTAGCTTTCCCCACCACAGTAAGTCTGCTGTGACAAAGTGTCCACAGGTGCAATTCAGAGAGCAGGAATAGCAGACTGGGTTTATTCACAAAGCAAAATGAAATGCAAATCACGTGATTTGAAAAGGGAAAATGGTGAAAAATCAGCCAAACAGCTCAGTGAAATCGTAACAATGGGAACACCCGCATGGCTCGAATAAAGCTGAGTCCGCTCACTCGTCGCTCACCCCTTGAAAACTGACGGTGAATCGCTAGCAGGCATCCCAGGCTCTGGTTCCCTATCATCATACCATCATTTAATACTTCTGCCATGTCAGTCCTTAGTATTATACTGCCTCAAGTGTGGAAACAAGTTTGTTGTTTCCACCTTCAGCGAGAGCAGTTTTTATGCAGATTTTGTCGACTGCTGTGCTGCTGTGAAAGTTGAAGTAGCTCCCTTTTAGATACTAAATCATCATTGGAGGCTGGCATGCAGTTCTTGCTCTCGAGGCTCTCTGACATGCCTGGGCTTGTCTTGTTCTTGCACACGCTGGGTAACAGCAATGATAATGTGATATGACATATGTCACACAAATATTTATACCTTTTTATTATCCTGGACAATATATGTAACAACAGAGAGGGGTTTTCAACCACTGAAAACGTAATCCCATGCATTCTTCAACATGGATGATGATGCTGTGTGTCGGCTAAGTGCTGATTGGCTGTCGTGGGCAGGAAAGGAAGGTCCCCAGGAATGGGAGAAGTGCCAAAAAAAAATACAGTATGAAAAGTACAGGCGGTGGCTACAGGCGGCACTTTTCATTATTTTTATGTGTTGGCTTTGCTATGGCCCTGTGTATGCTGTAAGTTTGCTCTTCTCCACGGCTGGCTGAGGAACCAACAGCAGCACAAGCAAGAGTAGCTCACAGGCCAGTTTTACCACATATTTACATGACCCCTATCTGACAAACACTTTAGGTACTGTGCTGTCAGTAGCTGCCCGTGGACTGCCCATGTGCCCACACACTGAACCAAAAGTTCCCCTTTAAAGTTAACAGTCAGTCATTGTAGTAAGAGCAAGGGTTTTCCTGACTTATGGATGGTCTTTGCATATAGTTTAGACAAAGCCTCTGATGTCTGCTTTCTAATTTTTAAGAGGAATTTAAAGCTTGAGTGATGCCAGCCCATGCCAATGTAAAAAGAACTAGTTAAAGGTGTTTTTATCACCTTGCCCTGCTGAGTTTCCTTTGGCCAAAGGCCAATAATAATAATACAAAAAATAAACAGTGGAAAAACATACAAGTTAGTTTTTTGTTATTTCTATGTAAATGAAGACCTGCAATGGGAACATTTATGGGACGGCAGATTTTGCTTTGCAGAGAACGGTAAAGAGAATCCAAGAGTTGGACCTCAACTTTCTCTCTGAAATCCAAACTGTCGTGTACAGATGCTGTGGATGTGATGGGATGTTGAGTTATGTCCTCCATACAGATGCACCTGCACATGTGCTTAAACACCAGTGACTATGGAAGTGTAAGAATCTGATACAGAGCGCTGAGACTAGAATAGAGCTCCATTGGGCTCTGGTAGAGTATTTTTGCCATGGAAAAGAGGTCATCCATCCAAGAGGGCTTAGAGATTCATTACAAAGGAAGCTGCACTGGGACATTTTCTCATTATTGAAAATATTAATGGGTTACAAAATGAATTCATCTCTGCACAATGAACTATCTTTGATTTATGCAGTGTTCCGGAGTGGACGACATATTGGTGTGTTCTTGGGCGACTAATGTTAGAAGTTGCATCAACCAGTGATGCTGCTAATTTGCTGTGATTGCCCCTGAAGACAGATGGGCAAATAAGGCAAAACTGAAAATTATGTAGCATTTGAGGATGAGCTCAAAATATGCTTAAGGCCTTTTACTAAATGTTACAGCATGTTTTATTCGCTAAATGTTGTATTGAGTGGCTTGTATATTCAGCCAGGTGTTGGACAGCTGCGCAGTCTGATTTTTATGTGTAACAACCCAGACTTGGCTAAATTTTTTTTGGTTTAAAGCCAAGGCGCTTTCTTCTGGTCCCCGTGGTGGGTTAGCCCTGCTGTTCCAAATCTTTTTCTGTTCTGCTCTAATTGTTTTAGCCTCCTCTACCCTCATGAGACGAAGACAGTCTAATCACAGAAATAGGGGAATACCCAGCGGTTGTGAAGGAATTGGGATCAAACCCAAGGCCTGTGGGAATAGCGAAGTGATATCCCAGAGCACTTGCATGTGTGGCTCGGTGTGCGCATGTCTTCTCAACCAGTGTAGCGATTGTGAGCACAGGCGCTGACCTGGTAATTCTCATCCCATGAGCTTTGTTCACTGATGTGCAGTGGATGTTGTCTGTGCTCAGAATTATGTTTGACTTTAAAGTACACACTCGCTCATTGAAAAATTCCTTTCAATGAACAAACGCAATTTAATGAAGTTGTTTTGTGTCTGTAGGGGAGTCCTAAAAATATTAAATTTTGTTCACTAAGTGTGGATTTGACAAAACAAGGATTTTAAGTAAATACTGGATTGTTTCTTTAAGGAGGAAAACAATGATTACAGTTATTTTCCTAATAATTGCAGCTTTTGTTGTGTTTTTTTTTTGCTTTTCAGGATGAAACTGGTGCCTATCTCATAGACAGAGACCCCACGTACTTCGGGCCAGTGCTTAACTACTTAAGGCATGGCAAACTGGTGCTCAACAGGGACTTAGCAGAGGAAGGTAATGTTTCTGTGGAACAGGAAGAAATACTGTATTGTAAACACACTCATGCAACATGTATTAAACAGTAGTGATGGTTACCAACACACATTTTTCCCTAGCAACTTGTGGTTTTCAGTAGGCCACCAGCCAGTCTCTAGGCCTGTGTGACTGGGCCCTAAAATAATTAACTTACCGAAATTAAAATTATTAACCAAAATAAATGTGATTATGATTTTTACCCTACATACTTGCCTGTTAACATCTCAATTTTAACAGAATGCAGTAGTATAAATGGTTTCATAGTATGCAGCTAGATTCAAACACATTCTACTTAAGTGTCTCTTCAAATCCCAAAATGCAGATGACTTTTTTTTTTTTAAGGATGGCCCTGATGTTCAGTAAAATATGTCTGCCTGAGAACTTTTTTTGCCTTATTCTTATTCCTTTTTAGGTGTGTTAGAAGAAGCCGAATTCTACAACATCACATCATTAATAAAGCTCATCAAGGACAAGATCAGGGAACGCGATTGCAAAACATCACAGGCACGTGAAGTTGCATGATATTTAAATGGCTTTCTCTATGATTGAAATTCTGTTTTAATTATGTGCTCATTCTTCCCATCAGGTTCCAGTAAAGCATGTTTACCGGGTGCTGCAGTGCCAGGAAGAGGAGCTCACTCAAATGGTGTCCACCATGTCTGACGGCTGGAAGTTTGAACAGGTAAATCTCCTCCCGCAGGATCCCAGCAGCAGTCCTCCTTTCATGTGCTTCACCCACCCCGCTATGCTCACGTTGAACTAGAAAGTCCATTCCTCAATATTGGAAATGGTTAAAAAGCCAAACAGCAAATCACATCTTTCTCAATGTCCGCATACATGATCCGGGCATCCCTTCTGTGCTCTGATTGGTTGTTGCAGCTTGTCAGTATAGGTTACGGGCGGGCCCACCAGTCAGAGTTTCTGCTGATTGTGTCAAGGGAGGTGAAGGGAGAGGAGTCTGCTTTGCCAAACAACAGCGGAGAGGTGTGTCCCACGAATTTCTGTCCACGGGCTGGTCACTGCATGATCCCCATGTTGTCCATACACACCCCGTTGGCCATTGTTTGTCCCAAGTAGACACGTAGCTGTTGGTTAATTTTTCAGTTGATTATTTTCAGTGTTCATGTGTACTGCCTGCTCACCAGTGAGGCTAAGAGAACCTTGACACCTTTTTGTTCTTGTCTGTGATTTTACTTTAACTTTTTGTCATTCTGTATTCAGTCTGTCAGCAGCTTTATCTGTTTTTGCTTTTGATGTAGTCACTTTTGGAGGGGAGGGGTGGGTGGACGGGTGGGCGCTGTAATCCAGTACTGGTTCTTTATCAGTGCAGTGTTGCTTTGCTTTTCTTCCCGGCAGGTAATTTTCCTTGTAACTGATATAATCAAACATTACAAGTGAATTGTGATTCCAGATGAAAGTTTGTTCAGCTGAAGCTGACAAAAGGTTATTTA
>VUQJ01004437.1:8419-22423 GCA_015108635.1 Andinoacara biseriatus
GGGTACCTGGTGGGTTTGGGGGGGGGGGGGGGGGTTTGGGGGGGGTCTTCTTAACCAACAGATGATTTTCGATTTTTGCACCAGCCTAGAATCTATCTAATACCAAAAAACAGGAAGTGAAGGAAGGCAAGAGACCAACAACAGAGCTAAAAGGAAAGCACTTATTTTAATTTACCACAAACATTATGTATATGGTTGTTTTAGAAAAAGTCACTGAGGCAAAATAATAATAATAATCTCACTCCATCAGGTTCTCACTTATGTGAATGGAAAGAGGAAGGAGCTGAAGACTGAGCCAGTAATGGTGAAGCATTAATTAAAAAGTGCTTTATGTCTTTCCACACTAACAAAAAAGAGAGAAAGTTTGAACTCACTTATTTAAACTGTTTACAGCTGTGAAACATTCCTCATCACTGCTGGCATGTACAGAGAATGGAGGAAGGTCATGGTATTGACTGAGATATTGATCTTTTTCACATAACTCAGAAAAAGATGTTTTGTTTTATTTAGATATACATTTTTATCCAATATGGAAACAAATATTTTCTTTGGCTCCAAATAGAAGAATAAAAGAACTGAACAGTCAGGAGCAGGTAAGCAAAAACTTTGTTTTCATGAAAATCAAAGAAATCTGACTATTTAAAGTAATAATAATAGATTTTGCCCTCCTCGGAGCAGTTTAACAAGCAAGCAGCGGCTTAGTTGTACGGTAAAATTCAATAAATCAACTAATTAAAATGCAGTATGTCTTGTTAGCTCCATTTTTTTTGGTCTTTACCAACTCCCATGTGAAATATCTGGTCCATCATGTCCTAAATTTGCTGCGACAATAATGAGTTAATCATTAACTTTGTTGTATCCCTGAAAGAGCGACCCACTAATCCTGAAAATCACACTGGTTTGACAGATAGGAATCAACTGAAACATGCATGTCACTGTATGTTCTTCACTTATTTTATCTTTTATCTGATCCACTTCAATCTCAGCAGGTATATTGATGAGCAAGTTCAGTGTCAAGCAGCTTTGTGAGGACATTTAATGGCAATGGTGCATGCCCAAGTCTCTTACCTCCCACCACCACAGCTCGATGCTCAGCATTTATTCTGACCCCAACTTAAACCTAATTCCAACTTTTCCACTAAACCCAAACAGGCCTCGCCAAAAAGGTCTAACTTGTACAAAATTTTAATTGTGAAATTGTCAAAAACACAGCAAGATATATATTAATATCCGGGGGTTATTCCATCCTCCCTGAATGGGCAACGCAGATCAAAATCCCCAAAAGAAATTAAGAAACTTCAATTTGTGGGTTTTTTTCTTTGGTTTCAAAGAAAAAAAATCTGTAAATTATGACTTTTAAAAAATAAAACATGTGTCATTTGAACCATTAGTATAACTTACCTCTGAACAATGTCTTGCTTTTTCCTTTTGGTTTGTTTTTTTTTGTTTTTTGTGCATAGTTACCATTTCTAAGAGCCCAAAGTGGAATTTTGAAGTTACATACTTTGCCTTCTCAGAAGAAGTTCATAAATTTCTTTTCATCTCACAAACTCTCAGACCACTGCTTTAGTTTTAGAAATATTTCATTTTAATTGGCAGCTTACTTTCCTGTTGCCATTTTAGAGATGCTCCTCTCAAGACAACACTTTTCACACTGAAGCGAACACACCGCTGAACCCTTCAAACTGTGGCCTCCCTCATTATGAGGGCTGTGATGGGTGAAAGCAACAGATTAAAAAAAATGGGTCCATTTAGACCTCTGTGTGTGTGTGTGTGTGTGTGTGTGTGTGTGTGTGTGTCCCTGCTGAGTATTAAAAGTGGAACAGCAGCTGGTTTAAGCCGCACTCTCAGTCTCACAGCCTGGTTATTAGACAACACCGCTTCACTAACACGGTGCTGTGCTGTTTACTGCCACAGGGGAATTCAACGGACACACACACACACACACACACACACAGCTCCCTCATCTCCTGTGAGGACAAGCAGAAACAAAGACAGTCATTCGTTCCCACCTCAAAATTTACTCATTCCAGACACTTTCAGAAACACTAAAAAAAATGCTGCCAGGCTTCCCCACAGTTATTTTTATTGCACATCAGTCACATGATTGCTAGCCCTATTGTTTAATTGAGTAATTAAACATTAATAAAGTGATTGCTGACAACTTTTGAACTCTCCCATGGTGCCAGATGCGGAGTGTCATTTTGTTATACACCGTGTTTGGATTCACATCGGTGTGTGCAGGTGCCATAACTACTTCGTCTCTTCCTTTCAGACTGAGCAGAGCATCATCGCTGTTTAATTGAATATTTCCTTCCAGTTTCTTCCCCACTGTCCCCGCTGCTTTGTCACAGCTACAAATAGGAAACAGTGAGATTTCCGCTCATCTTTTAAAGCTAATGACTTAATGGACACGTTATTTTCCACCTTCTGCTGGTACACCGGTATTTTCTCTGAGTTTTGATGTTTTGTTCAGACTGACTACTGACAGTCTCACCATGGGGCTTCATGTTAATGTGAGAAGAACGGGAGAAAGAGGATCAGCTGCACCCTTTCTCGTTGATAGGCATATTTACAGATGTGATGACACACAGCTCTCCATGCATTTGCAAAAGCTTCAGCTACAACAATACCCAGGCTGTGATTCCCAGATTGTAAAATAAGCCAGTTTTGCAGAAGGTGCTGACATGTCTGAGTCCTTTAGCAGTGGTGCTCTATGTTATTGTTGACTCCTAACTCAGTTAAGGGGTGTATTTTACCCCAAACTATGAAGTAGTGTTCAGTATTTTAAATAGCCCTCCAAGTTATACCACCACCAGGCCTGTAAATTTCCTTTATGGAGTAGTACGTGAATCCAAATACAGAAAGATACCCTGGGTATGCTGAGCACGCTTCATAGTACGAGGCCTCAAAAAAACTCCAAAACACGCATCTGTAATACCAGGTAGCTGGTAGGGGGTACATGAGAAACATAATCCAACAAGACAGGTAAAAAAAAAAAAGTCTTTCATTAGAAGAACCAGGGACTCAAAAAGAAATCTGTGGGAGAATCCCTTAAAAATGGCAGTTTTCCCATCCCTGCAACCAAAGAGCCAGTCAACAGTGAGAAAAACAGTAATGTTTTTGCACTGCTGTACACATACAGTAGATGTTCATGACTGTTTCAGCTGTATAGTACTACAAATATCTACATTTAATTGCAGAAAAGGTGCAGGTAAGTGCAGGCAGGGTGTGGACCCAAACGCAGGATTCTGGAGACTGACGTTAACTTTAAGCAGCTTTAATGCTGAGCGATTTCACAAATACACAGAGTTACTAAACAGGAGCAAATAATCCAAAATGTAGGAATCTCCAGGAAATAAGGAGTTAGGAAACACACACCCATGAGTGACAGACCTATGAGGGAGCACACGGCAAAGGGCGGCAGAGACAAATAAATACAACCACGGGATAACGAGAGAAGGGAAACAGGTGGGAACACCGCTGGAGATAATGAACATGACCTGGAAGGAAGTTAAACTAGACACAGGATACAGAGACAAACAGTCACCAAAATAAAATGGGAAGAAAGCCACAGCTGAATGGGGAGGCCAGATTTACTGAACAAAACACAAACACAGAAACTAAGACTAAGCCAGACACGGAAACAGGAGGGAGGCAGGAATAACAGGGATTTGAGGAATAACACAAACAGACTGAAACCAAGAACAGAAGAAGATGAGATGAGAAAGAAACCAGGAAATGCAGCGAGAAAATACAAAACCGGACTATAGAACCATAATCAGTACAAAGCTAAAGAAAACCGAGCCAAAGATGCTGCCTGTGTCAGCACGCTAGATTGAGCTGTTAATATTATGTAACTCTGAGGGCTACATGTATGGTAGACGTGTACCTTGCATGGAGAAAGATCATTTTGGGGCAAAGTCTTAACTTTTCAAGAGCTTTTGATGAGATTTGTCTGGCAATTGTGCAGATCCAGCGGCCACTGAAATGAAATTTATCCATCTCTCATTTAGTGTTTCAAATGAACTCACCAGATTTGTTCCTCGGTGGCTGCAGAGTTACTCCTACAGCGAGAGACCAAGACTATGGTAAGTGATTATCTGATTGGAAACAGGTGTGAAAGTGTGTGTGAAACAGTGTACCACATTTGGTTTCCATTTGTTTTCCTTTCCATCCACCGCATGGTATATTTTTAGATTTACCTTCCAGTTGAATATATATGTGTGTATCAGGTAGCAATTCAAATAGACTATTGTTGTTTGATTTTAATTTCTTTCTTTTTCTTCACTGAAAATGGACAAATCAAATCACACATCAGTCAGATCTTTCCATGGCTGCTTCTCAATGGCTTTATAAAAAGAAAAAGTTATAAGAGTCTCTGCAAACAGATTTCAAAATGAAACAGGAAGCTGCTAAGAAACCCAAGGCCATTGCACTTAGAGTTATTCTCAGTTGGAAGGTTAGATATTCTCTGATTGTCTATGAAGTGGACAGTGAATTTGGTCAGTTGTATCATCCTCTCTCACAGACTCCAGCTGTTAAACCTTTTAAATATGCAATTTAAGTGATAGAGGTAGAGCAGCAGGAGAAACTGCAGGAATTCTTTAGTCTATGAATAATGAAGGCGTTGGAGGAGGTTTTGACAGGATGTCAAAACATGTCATACTGAATTCACTAAAAAGTTTTGGCTTAGACTGCTGAAGAAACACTGACTCCGTTTCCTTCATCGCCACCCTGACAGACCCGCAAGCAGCCGAGCAAGAGCAACAGCTGTCAGTCAAAACTGCTGTACACAGCTGAGGCCGAGATGGAGAAGCGACTAAATCACTAGTAAACATGACCTAAAGGCTTTACTGTACAGGGCTGAGTTATCTATAGCAGGCAAAAGCAAAACAGAAGTAGCGATGTTACATCTCAAACCAGTTCTGAGTCAGACTGGATGCTGCTGTGAAATATATGATGAGATCAGGTTTGCCTGCGTGCAGAAATTACTGTTTAAGAGGTGCGAATGAACATAAAAAAATACAATGTCTCATAGAGTTTCAAACCCATAACCCATTCATAAGAATGTCAAGTTAGTGACACATTCTACAAATAATTCCGGCTTACTGTTGTCACAGGGCATCACATGTTTTGGTGTAGGTGCCTTGTTTAGCTTATTTTGCTTCACCCCTTATGGAGCTTTAGGGCCTCCACAGTCATCTTTCACATCTTGCAGTCCGTTTGACTACCTCCCAGGTCAGTCCTGATGCCCCCAGTTCCTTCATCAGACTGCATCTCCAGGTTTACTTTGGACAGCGTTGTTTGCGTTTCCCTTCGGGTTCCAATCAAGTGTTTGCCTGGTGATGCTCAAAGGTTCTTTTTGCAGTGTACCTGATCTGTCGCCATTTTTCCTTCGAATCTGGTCATCGGCTGTTTAGTTTGTGTCCAAAGGGCTTTGTTTGGTTCTTCGTCAGACCACTTCAGGTGGAGCTGGACTTCATCACCCTCCAGGTTTCTGAGTGTACAACAGCACCGCCAAAGTTTCATCTTGGTAGAGATGGCCCTTGACCTCCACACCAGCAAAAGCTTGCTGAGCTTTCCTAATTCTGGTTTTGATGTCTTTGTCAGTGCCCCGAGTAGGGCTGATCACACTGCCAAGGTATACAATTCCCAATGCTCCAGCTTCTTCATCATTGTCGACTGAATTCCCTTTCAGTCGCTGGCATAAGAGAAAAGAGAGAGAAAGAGCTTTATTTGTCACATTACATGCAGTGAAATTCAGTCTCTGCATTTAACCCATCACACATAGACAATGTAGTACACAGTACAAGGTAGAGGAGAGGGCAGCTAGAAAGCACCCAGGGAGCAACATGGGGGGTTAGAGCCTTGCTTAGGAGCCTACAGTGATGCCACCCTGGGGATTCATATCAGGGTCGTCTCAGTGATTAACCTTTCTTCTTCCCCTCTAGGCCACCACTCCCCATAGGCTGTTCATGTAACCCAGTTGAGAACAAGGAAAAGAATGGGCGATATCAAGTAGCCCTGTCTCACTTCAGTCAACACCTGGGACCCCTCCGACAATCTCCCACCATGAATATCCTGACAGGTAAAACCATATTATAGCTCCCATGTGACTGCCACGATCTTCTCAGGCCATCCATAGTTATCTAAATGTTCCAGATTGTCTGCTTTTCCACACTATCACTTTCTCAAAATCTACAAAGGTCACATACAAGGATGACTGACTGTTCCACAATCTGGTCTGTGCACAATCTGAATCCTGTCTGTTCATCACACAGTCTGCTGTTAATGGCATCCTTCATTCTCTCTAGGATCATTCTGGTCAGGAGCTTGCTGGGGATGGATAGCAGGGTGATGCCTCTCCACTTCCCACACTGCGGCCAGCCTCCATTCTTGGGCAGTTTAACCAGCAAACCTTTCTCTAAATCTGCTGGAAGCCTTCCTTCAGTTCAGATCAGGTTCAGGAGCTTGCCTCGACGCCAATCGTATTAGCTGCCAAGAGATAATGGCCCAGTTTCAGAATCTTCTGACTCAGTTTCACTTTTCCACTTGCCTGTTGAGTGTTAGGCATGAAGAATTACTTTGTTAGGTTTAACTTAAATACACAGCGACAACTCTCAAAATGACGAGCTGGGAGTGGAAATTCCATCTCCTTAATGATGTAACACAGCCTACGTTCAGTTTTCTTTGATGCCGAGCAATGAGAACAACCTGGAAACACACCAGGTTAAACTAAGTGGACCTGAAATACCATAACCTTTAATAAACAGCGAGGAATGAGCTGTAGTGTTGTTTGCCCTGGGTTTCACTTCTCATGTAAATCTGGTTTCTGCTCAACTCCTCAGATCAGTTGTTCAATAAAACCAGATCATCACGGCTTTTTACGACTTCACACCTTCTTCATCCTGTGACGCCAGCTCTTTAAATAAAGTTTAGCACTTCTGTTCCAGACTGGCTCACAAAAATCTTGAGGCTTTAACTCCATCAGCGTTCATTCTCTATGAGCCAGCTCTCAACAGGTCACCAAACAGGCCGTGGCCTTTTGTGACCAGGTGGAAGCCAATCACATCTCATTAAGTCTCTACTGCTTGTTTACTTGCTACTGAGTTACAACATACACACATACACACACACACACACACACACACAGAAAGAAAGATGCACAAGCACCCACAGGTATCAGAGATAGACAGAATCACCCCTACGGCTATTCAGCCTAACACACACTGCTGCATGCCGCCAGTCCAGAGCAACAACATGTTTTAATGAGTTTTCGTTGTAAAATTTAGCACACACGTCTTCTGTGTGCATGGGGATCAGTCTTTGTGCTGAACTGCAGAGCTGCTTTTACCTTCTCTGGCCTCAAACTAAAACACTCAAACTGTTCTATAATCTATTGTTTTTATTTTTACAGTTTATCCAATGTCCTGATTGATCCAAACTTGTTTTTTTTATTGTTACTTAACAGAATGTATTATGTGCATTCTTGATGTCTATCACAATTACAAGCTGATGCATTGGGCTGTCACAGTAACAGCAAGAGAGAGCAACAGACTGTACATCAAAGATGAATGTGGCCGTGGTGGCATCGCTCAAATCTGCTTTTTTGAGCCTCACTGTTAGCGTTTAGGTTGTTCCCATTTAGGTTTTTGGAGCTAAACCACAGCTAACACTAGCACGTGTTCATCAGTACCCACGTGTTGGATGGTCTGTACACAGCAATCCATATTATTTATCAGATAAGTCCATTAAAAGCGCTCCTAAAGGAACCAATGCCATAACCAAAGGACCAGTTCAGAAAGCAGAAAGTAATTCAAACAAAAATAGAAGGTGAGTGAGAAAGTAATTGCCCAGTGGACAAAAAGCAAAGCCAAGTGCAAAGCACTGAGGTCCATAGGAGATGAATCACGCTCTCCTGACTAATAAACCTGGGACTTATTCCACTGCCACTCCTGTAGACTGCTAATGCAGCCTTTGTAGGTCTATAAAAAAAGGTGTTGTTATCACTCTTTGGACGATATGGTTGGTGCCATATTTTTGGGGCACTAAGGCAGCAAAACAAAACCATGCCTTGAGGGGAATTGTGAGATGCAAGCGGCATCTGCTAAACCTTTTCATTACGGGAATTACCTGTTCAAAATGCTTGTTTTTCTCGCTTTAATAGTGTAACCACACTAAAAAAAAAAAAAAACACATTCATTATGTTCTGCATGTCCAATCAGGTCATGAGTATTCCAGATGTCCTTCTCCTCAGTCACACTTCTAGTTCCTCCTGGGCCCCGTTCCAAGAAGCACGTTCAACAAACACTGAGTTAAAGAGAAACTCTGACTATCCCCGAAATCGACAACGCTGGGTTTCCATTCCAGAACAGCTAATCGGAGTTAGCTCAATGAGTGTGTTCACCCTGCATCATGCCTATAAAAAAACATCATCAATAGAGCACCGATTCTATGATTCACCATGGCAACTGGACAAAAAAAAACTGAGGCAGAACCCCTGAGGGAACTAGTGCCTACATAAAACGTAATTATTTATTGCATATACACACACACACACTGTATTCTACTTCAACAGATGCTGATGGTGTTGCCTGCCTTCTACCTCAGCAGAACCCCTTCCAGTCCTTCTCTAAAAGTTCTCTAAAACAGAATGTTGCTCTTCATTAGAGGAAGATGATGATGAAGATACATTGTGTGCTGGGAGAGATCCAGATAGGCCTACTGAGCTATACATGGTGACAGTATTTGTTCACTTTTGTTCACTGAAGTGATGACAGTGACTTGAAAACAATCTTCATATTCTCACGAGGGAGCGCCATCAATTGTCACAGGACACAGTGAGACGTTCAATAAACGACATGCAATTCTGCATTTTCATGACTTCATAACTGAATTTAATGTCATTCTTATGTTTCATGGTTGTCAGTTAAAGAAATTTACAAGAAAAATTGTAAAATGCACCTCATCCAAAAAAATGACAAAAGCCAATAAAGAAATTACATTATTGGAGCATCAAATTAAAAAGGCTGATCTGGAAAATGAATTACCGGAACACCGGTTAGAGGCGGGTAACTTGTCATAGATGAATTCTCTCAGAATAATCCTCAAATAATAATTGTTGCCTTTTGCGTTTGTAGGAATAAAGAAGAATAAAGGAAATGTGAATAAGAAGCCTTTATTTGTCCTCTGGGGGTGGAGTAATCTAATCTAAAAGGTAATTATAGAAAATGTCGTCTCTGCCAGCTCTTCCATCATGAATATCTCCAGGGTGAATAGGATGGCCCTCCTCAGGGTGTTGCTCTCGTCTAATAGTGTCGATATTATGGAGAACAACACAATGATGTCACATGCCCTCTCTGGTGTTACCCTCTCTGCAGGCACTAGAACCAGGATTTGAGTAAGGTTATTGTCATCTCCACCCGGGCACGAGCCCTGCTGTGGGTCACATGCTGCTGGAGGCTCAGGGTCAGGGTAAGGGGTCAGCAGGAAGCCATCAAGCTCTCCTGTAATTATAGAGTATACATTTTCAGACTGTTTAAATAATGAAAAAATAACATTTAAGATATATAATTACCATTCGCAAATCTGTCGCTCGGGGTAAACTCACGATTCAGTCGAGCATCACGCACTGAGACAGGCCATTTGGCTTCAACGTTCGTGATTAAACGTGCTGCAACACAAACGATCTTGGCAGTGCACACAATGAGAGAAATTAGTAGCAGTATATTTGAATGTGTTGTCTTTGTTACTGTGAGATGGAAGTCAGTGCCTACCTGCACATTAATGCTGTGAGAACACTTCCTATTCACATAATCTCCTTCATTTACTGAAGGAGCAGCGATGGGGATGCGAGTGCCATCAGTGCAGGTGATCACACTGGGAAACCCTGCAAGACTAATTTTAATTACTGATCCCAGTCTAAGACTGCAGCAAAGAGAACAAAGGATAATTTCAAATATAATGATGAAGTACAACAGAATAATTTGTACATCAATCACCTGCTATGCTGTAGAATTCCTCTTTGATAGTCTTTATCAGCTCATGCCCGGGGAATGCTATAAAACATTGTAGCAGGTGTTTTAGAGCAAGCCAAACATTTCTAGCTGCGCTGCAGACGCACACTTTCCTAGTATGTTCTGCATCCCCTATGTCATACAGGAAGCTACCAGTGAAGCGCCACACAAAGAATTTGCTCTGATGTTAGAGTGTTACATTTGAAATTAATACTCTTCAGATACATTAAAGTGTGTGAAGAGAAGCAGAAACATTCAATGGCTCATCTGGGAATGAAAAAACAAATCTGCGTCTCAAAATCCTCTCACAGTGTAACGTGTTGCAAATTGATTGTGCTTCCATATCGACGGGATCAAAAAGGAACGGGAATGCCCAACTTTGCTCCAGACTCAGCAGTAGGAGGGCGGAGTCAGTGAGATACTCAGCGTTTGTTGAATAACACCTGCCAGCAAGCAGGTTAACTGCCCCAGTAACTGCCTCAGAGTTAAGGACCAGAAAGCCCAGAGTTGCCCTCATGTCAGGGTTAACAAACCTGAGTAAGCTAAATCTGCTTCCTGGAATAGGACTCCCAGGCCACATGAGACATAGGGTATAATCTCTCCAGTGGGTTCTGGGTTTACCCCAGGGTTCCTCCCAAGAGGCAAGCATCCAGGAGGCCTCTTCATCAGGTCATGCATTAACTCAGCTGGCTCCCGGAGGAGCAGCGGCACTATTCCTAGATCCTCTGGATCTAGGAATAGTGCAGCCACCCTACAAACTGTAGATCTAAAGGTGAGAACACCATTTAATATTTATTCCAGAGGTCAGGAAATCCATCTGCACTTGCACAAGGCAACTAATAATGTGACGGCAGATGATGCTGACATGTTCTATTACAATGTCATGAAGACTGACTTCAAACTGCACATACTGTACATACTTCACCCTTTGTGTTCTCACTCTATTACGTTATACAGGCTGCAGAAACTTCACCAACCTTCATTATCAAGAGAAGGAGCAAGAGAAGCCGCTTGGTCTGAGGGTCTCAACAGCGAAGTCAGTCTGAGCAGAGTCTGATATTTTCTCTTCCTGCTGAAAAGATTATCTATTTTAACTCTTAGAGCATATATGAATTAAAATGAACAATGATAACCCAAAAGAATGGCAATACAGCTCCACTCAAACTGAGAATGAACCTTCAGAAGCAAACCTGATTATCTGACCACAACCATAGCGCATGATCCTGGATCCAATTTGTGTGCAACAGGAATTACTGTAACAGGCTTCATAAATTAACATCACGCTACAAAGAGTCACATAAAACAGTAAAGGCAGACACAGCAGATAGAATAGAGTACACAAATAAACACACAACAGCACCTGCAACACACAAAAACACACAGAGAGCCTTCAGTGTCTTCTGGCGATGAACATCAGTGAGAGGAAAAAATAGGACTGGTTGGTAACATGCAGAGCGTGGCTGTGGCTCAAGAGGTAGAGCAGTTGTTTACTAATTGGAAGGTTGGTGGTTCGATCCCTGGCTGTGCAAACCCTGAGTTGTTCCTGATGCATTCATTGGAGTGTGACTGTGAGATAAAAAGCACTTAGGTATAGGGGGGAAAGTGCTTGTATGAATGTGTGGGTGAATGAGACACATTGTATAAAGCGCTTTGAGTGCTCAAGTAGAAAACTTACTTCTATAATCCAACTGAAAACACCTGTGTGAGTGGATCATGTCTCTACATCCACTTTCAGTAATCATACTTGACTGGCTCTTCTGTTTCCATCAGACAAAACGCTGCTGCATCAGCGCAGCAACAATTTGTAAGATTTTCCTCTCAAAAAAGGCAAATTGTCGCCTCCTTCTTTCAGCTCAATATTTTGCCTGCTTCACTCACTTTTCCTCCGAACGTTCACACCCACACACACAGCTAGTTATGCCAGGCAATCAAATCAGCATCTCATTCACAGCTGGAGTCATACCAGCAGGACACGCACACACATACATGCACACACACACACAGAGAGCTCATCACCGGCCCTACTTTCAGCTCCCCTGCTGGCTTTAACTAACCCAGAATGCAAAATCGAGGGAATCGATTCTGCACACACACACTCACATGCATGGCTTTAAAAATACCAATGAGAAGGGTGCTTTTAGTGCCGGGTACCCACAGGTGCACTGATAGAATGACTGCAGTAGGAACTGATGAAAATGTGGTAGTGCCTTGCTCAATAATTACAGCCACACAGGTCAGGAAGAGGAAATCGCAGTCACAGTTGACTCGAGAAATCTCTTAACAGGTGCAGTGTTTGCTGTGTCGTTTTTTTATGATACGCACATCACAGACTAAGCAGTGAACCACACAAGCCCCTAGGTGCCAATTTCAAGCTACATGCACGCATGTCCATGGGTCTAATGAGAGAGTTAGCTGTTGCATTTGGGTGATTGATTAGCAGAGCTGCTAGAAAGACGGCATGATGAGAGTGAAAAGTTGGCTTGAGACTACAAAATTCTACGTGTGTGCAATTTAGTAGCTGCATAACAATTCCAGAAAAGTATTTTTTGTGTGTTTAAATGGGAGGCAGGCTATAAATTAAACTGGTCTAAAACTTTTTGAGGCATCAGAGCGCAGGCTTGGATAGTCAACAAATCAGCTCCAAATGGCAAAGAAAGTGTCAAGATAAGATCTAAGTAAAAGTGATCACAGTGTCACCCAGCACAGAGACAAGACGCACAAGGAAAAGCATTAACAAAATAAAACCGGAAGTGGAAACCAGGAGAACAATGGCACTTCCAAATAGACAAGAACAAGACCTGTAAACACTGGTCAGCTGCTCCGTTATCACAGGGGAGGGTGCCACAGCAGGTAGCACTACATGTTATATTTGGCAGATTTTTGCACCTAATGCAACCCCAAAGGGAACTGGAGTTTCCAGCTGGAGTCAAACCAGCAAATTTCTGCTTGCCAAGCAAATGTGTTGCCCACTACACTACAGTGCCACAGACAGCTGTGATAAAAATATGTCAAATACAAGACAGAAGAACAAAATCAAACCAGGAGCCAAGGCCCATGATCGCATCAGCAGTGCAAGGCACTGAACTGTAAACTAAAAGAGCAGCATTTCCACACACAGAATTTACTTTTGTAGGAAACACTGCAAACTAGAGAGACCATAAGAACATGGACGGCTACCCAGAGAGAGACTGTGGAAAATATCTTCTCCTGCGGGCACCTATTCTGCTCACTGTAGCTCCATATTTTTATTCTTGGACTTAATTAGAGAAGCTTTGCATGATTTACAATTCAAAATAATCCTTATTTATCTTACACTGCAGCCCCTCAGTCCATCGTCTGTCTGAAACCAAGTCTTCCACTCTGCCTCTATGCCAACAACAGAAACAAAAGGTTTAAAGATGAGGTGGGTGGAGCTTCTGTACTCTGAACTGTGCATCTGGGATGACCATATAAGGGTCTATCCCCTTTCTGTGACATCATATAGATCCAAGAGTAGAAAAAAAGCAGAATGAAGCCTAAGATTTTTGGCTCACAGGGATTACTTGTACACGTGCTGACTTCATTATTGGAAACTTCAGCAATATTTAAGCATTTCAGCATCCACCGATAGAATTGTATACATATACTGTATTTGTCAAAAAAAATAAGGAAAAGCAAAATAGATCTGCTTTTTAATCGTTGCATCCAGTCTTTTGACAAATGAAATTAGGACACAGCAGGAAGCCTGGAGCGTGGACCACCAGAGAGAACAAAGACCCAGAGGTGAAACTCCAATTTACAAGTTGCCTTTTAAATTTAGACTCTCCAAGATCAGATCCCCTAAAATCAGTTCTTAGCCACTTCTCCACACTCATTCTGCCATGTTTCTAACATCTCAGGAACCAGCGGTTCTAATGGCACTCTATCCATCATACTTAGTTTCGGTTCCTCACAATAAGTTTCCTGTAATGGCCTCTTAGCAGGCATAAATCAGAGCTGAATTCAC
>VUQJ01004438.1:10953-25458 GCA_015108635.1 Andinoacara biseriatus
AAAGATAACCCAAGGAAATCACTTTAAATAGAAGCTGTCTGACAAAGAGAAGCAGGCTTAAAGATCTCAAAAAGCAACATCATGCCACAATCTAAAAAATCTCCAGAACAGCTGAGAAACAAAGTCACTGACATCTATCACTCTGGAAAGGGTTACAAATCCATTTATAAGGCTTTGGGATGCCAGCAAACAACAGTGAGAACCAATATCCACAAACAGGGAAAACTTGCATTTCACAAAAAGACCATCACACCAACAGTCAAACATAGTGGTGGTGGTGTGACGGTCTGGGTCGGGATCTGAACGACTTGCCGTAAATGATGGAATCATGAATTCTGCTCTCCACCAGAAATTCTTGAAGGACAATGTCCGACTATCAGTTCACGCCCTGAAGCTCAAGCTCACTTGGGTTATACAGCAGGACGATGATCTGAAACACACCAGCAAGTCCACCATCGAATGGCTCCAAAAAAACAACAAAAAAAAACACCCAAATGAAGGTTTTGGAGTGACCTAGTCAAAGTCAGGACTTAAATCAGATTGAGATGTTTTGGCACGATCTTAAACAGGACATTCATACTCAAAAACTCTCCAATGTGGCTAAATTAAAACAATTCTGCAAAGAAAAAATGTGAAAAACTCATCACCAGTTATCGCAAACACTTGACTGCACAACTAGTTATTCGGTTTAGCTCCCTTTTTTAACACAGGGCTAGGAAGGTTTGACTAGCTTTTTTTTCCCTTAAATGAAATCATCGTCTTTGTATGATGATTTCATTGTATCATGTAAGTGTGAGAGAAATGCAAAAAAAGAAAAAAGAAAAAGAAATCAGGAAGGGGGCAAATATTTTTTCATTGTATATAATGACCTAGGCTCATAAATAATTGGATTTGAACTCAAACGAAGCTCCAGGCATTTTTTCTTTTCCTCCAAACATCTAATGCAAAATGTCTGCTTAACTGAATGAGCAACAGGTATCACAAAAAAACCATCATCATCATCTTTCCCTCATCATCATTCCACGTGGCCTTGGGGCACTCCTGACTGAATCCATAATCCAGCAGTTGCTGGATTATTATCTCTCGCCTGCTGTGCATCGATGTTCAGCAGCCTTTCCGCTCTGCCCCATGTCTTTCTCAGGTTACGTATATAAAATAGCACCTGCTTCTGGGGTTTGCTATTTTCCAGTCAGCACACGTGACCTATATATTTCAGATGTTGCAAATAACAGACATCACAAATTTTAAGTGTTGTGGTCATATCTCATAGTTGTTTATTGGATATCTTAAAGCTCCAGTTAACATCACCCACTACTCGTGTGTTCAAATCTTTATCCTTTCCACGATTCTAAGAAAACCATGCCAGATCACTGCCACTTTATTGAGCTCGTACTTTGACAGTCCCACACTTGGATGCTATAGAAGACATGCTTTAATGCATTCCATTTCTGGAATGCTGCTCCGATTCTTGTGTGGATGGAGGATGATTGAAGTTCAGCATTTTAATACTCTACCCAAGATACTTGAAGCTTCTGGCATTCTTTAACTTGTTTTCTCCAAGAGTTACAAGACTCCCGTTGCATCAGTTCTTCGCGTACGTTAAATGTCATTGTCTTGTATCACAGGACACAGGTCTTGTATCACAGGACGGGCTGCATGCCAAATCGTTTGAAGGTGTTGTCATACGACAAAACGCCTTGAAGCTCTTCTGCTGAGTTCGCAAATATGGCCAGATCGTCAGCATAAAGTAGCTCAGTGATTTGATTGTGACCCGATGATGGTGCTTTGTAATGTAATTCTCGTGGTGATGCTTCATTTGGAACGCAGTACTCCAGTCTAAAGCCATTCTCAGGGAATATTTTCAGTATTTCCATATATTTTAATGAAATGCACACAGCCTCACTTACTGCAAATATATTTATTAAATTACACTCTTAGGTTTAAATTGGGTGAATTGGTTTAAATTGTTTCGTTTGTCAAAAAATTTGAACAGATCCAGCTTTAGTCCAACATTAGATACAAAGGATAGCCCTTTAGACCAGAGACAAATATCCATCACAAATCTCTTTCTTGGATATATTAATTACCATATCTTTGAATAACTCCTACTCCACTGACATTGTCTTTGCCCTGTCTTTGCCAGGCATTAGTTTGTCTTGTTCTTCAGTATTCAGAAGTTTCTGCGGGAATTTACCAAAAAAAGAAGAAGAAGAACTTCTAGAGGTTTGGGATGTATTGGAGTGAATTCACTGTCTCTTAATTGGGGATGTGTGCGACTAGTCAACTAGATGACTAATCTTCACTACTGTCATTGCTTGGTACCAGACGTACTAGTCGTTTAATCTAATTGTTAAGATTTTAATTGATGCCCATCTTTTGTAGTAATGTGTTTTCATACGATAAGGTTTTCTTCTTCTTCGTCGTCTGTTTGAAGTATAATGTGCAATGTTCATATTGCATGATATGAGGTGGCACACAGTTAAACGGCACTTAAAATATGATTCAGGATTGAAGAATGTGATTACTGGTTTCAAATGTCTTTTTTGGGACAGTTTTTGACATTGTCCATTAAATACTCCTGAAATTTAACTTGATATCTCAGTGTTTCTTAGTTTTACACTAGTAGGTTAGTCCACTAGTCCAAAACTGGCTGGTGGTTCAGGTGAATGCCCAGTTACAGTATGTGTTGCATTTCTTTAATCGTCTTCTGTGTTTTGTTTTTTTTTTAATTTATTTATATTTTTAGGTAACTTGCAATTTTTTTCTTTATGTTTATCCACCATGTCCTTATTTGATCATTCTGTATTAATAAAGCCCTACAGTGTCAACAAATTTTTGTTTCATTGTTTCAGTAATTTGACTTTCTAATTGCTGGAACTTTGTAGATTCTTAGTCCTCCTGTAATTCTCTTATTTCTCCAATATACAATTAATGCAGATGCACGCATCAAAAGGTATGCCTCCTTTAATCCTTACATACTGTTCATAATTCACACTTTCACCGTATTGACCCAAACCAAGAATTCTCTCATAATAAATCAATTTATCATGCACAAATAGCCTATCTGACATTAATAAATGGATAATGAAGCATTAATTATGCTTCACAGAGAAGGGAGATTGTCACTTTTTTGGTTTTACAATACTCATTGTTGGAGAAAAACATCTGCCATCAAACAATATCATGTAAGACATGAAAACATAACAGCCATAATGATTTCATTAAATTTACTAAAAGTGAAAATGGCAAGAACATTCTGGCACTGTTGGGATTTGTTATATAGCCATTTATAACCACCACAAACACTTTCCATGATTTGACCAACGCTGGTGGATCTAAAATCTATCAGAACAGATACGAGCCAAATTGACCCAGAGTAGCCGCTGTACCAAAAATAAATAAATAAATAAATATAAAATTGTATCACCTTTACAGCAGTATAACATTTGGAATGATTTTTGTTTTTGTGCACTTGGGGTCACTTTAGGAAAAGTCACCAAATTTCAGGCTAAAAGAATGAATAATAAAAGTTATTTTTGCTGCTGTTAAGTGTCAAAACAGGTCAAATTTAGCAAAACATCATGTAAGGGTTTATAAATTTCTCTCCCATTTCACATTCCTATCCTCAGCTGTGAGGGAGTCACAAGAAGCCAGAAACTCCCAAACAAGTAAACAAAAACAGAGACTAAAACCCAGAGATTAAAACCCAGAGATTAAAACCCAGAGACTAAAACCCAGAGACTAAAACCCAGGGCCGTGACAGTCAGCTAGTTAAGTAGCCTTTATCATTATTTTAGAAACTCTGAAATGATAATGAAGAATAAAAATCAAACTTCTGTAGTTATGGTAGAAAATCGCTCACCATAGAGAGGCTATCACTACAGATTACTCCCCGTTCTTATTGAGTTGAAACTCACACGGAAGCTCTTGTGGAAAGGCTCTATAGAATTATCTCAAGGTCTTTATATCTAGACCAGGGCTCTTCAAGTCCAGGCCTCGAGAGCCCCTGTCCTGCAGGTTTTAGATGTGTCTCTGCTTGAACTCACCTGAGTCAATTAGAGAAGTAATTAGCAGGACTCTGGAGAACTTGCTATTGACTTCTCTATTTGAGTCAGGTGTGTTGGACCAGGGACACATCTAAAACCTGCAGGACAGGGGCTCTCGAGGCCTGGACTCGAAGAGCCCTGGTCTAAACACTATAAACATGTCAACATAACAAACTGTATAGATTTATTAATGCACATGTTTATATACTTGAGTGGAATTGTGAGGAATGGTCACCCACCGAGGTCAGCAGCTGTGTATCGGTCTCCTTTGAAGCGGACTGCTTCGTCTTCATAAACCGGCTTCCGCAGATTTCTTCTCTCACAGAATCTGTACAGCAGCTGCGTGGGTGTCAGCTGGTCTCGCCAATGGTTTACTCCAGATCTAAAAGGTGAGACACAACCAAGTGTGTAATAATATAGTTTCAATACAGTTACATTGTATTTTGTTATATCCGTCTATAACCATTTTCAAAAACAAGCTTCTGAGGATTTCAGGCGATGATATTTATGAGGAAATAATCCAGTTCAGACCTAAAAACACAGGGCTGCCTGGATAGAGCGTGCTAGAGCCAGTGCAGTGGACATTGAGCTACACTGTTCACATATTGCTGTAATCCAACATCACAGAGGGTTTGTATTGTAGAACTCACAAGTTAAAGACCGCCTAATTTTGTTCTGAAATACATTTCTGTCAGGTGATGTCTGGAAAAGTTCATGGACCAATTTTTATCACAGAATGCACGACAAAATAAATAAATGGTGTTTGAGCTGAATAAACAGAATAAAATGTCTACTCACACACAATAGGACTGAGGCAGGCCACACATGGCTCCATATTTGGACAGGAAGCGGTTCTCCAGGTCGATCACCGTCTCTCCGATCTTCTCGTCTTTGGTGAGCATGTCGTGGTCATACAGCATCACACGGAGGTCCTTCTCCAGTGGGAGAGAACACCTGAGCTCAAACATCCTTTGGAAAGAAGAGCAGAAAAGAGTTTTCAGCTTCGATTCAGGCATTAAGAGCTTTCAACATCTACGACATTAATCATGTTCACATTTAAAAGTGCACGTGAAAGCAATTGAATTGCAGAAACTGTTTTTGTGGTTTTCAAAGGCAAATTATGTCCTAACATGTATGCAAAGTCATATTAAACCTCCTGGAAAAGGAGACTGAATCTACATTTCCACTTGAAAGAACTTCTGAAGTTTCTTTGCTTTTATGAGCAAGGTGTGTAAGGGCATTTTTGTCAAGCCTATACACTGTCCCTATCTTCATAAATGTTTGGAAGGACATCGCAGTAGAACTCTGGTGCGCGCTGACGTTTCAGCCTGACAGAGAGCAGTTTACAGCCTGCAGTCGGAGCTCTGATGTGCACCGAGATTTGGCTCTACTGTGGTCTGGTGCTCTGATTGGTTTGTGTGTAGTGACCCCTACTGGCAAGAAAACACATATAAGGGAGAGGAACAATGAAGACAAACATTGAGTAACACACAGAGTAACAAACATGAAAGAATGCACCTACAGCGACTGAATTAATGCGCATAGTCACTCATGCGCCTAAGATTAAATGTGCAATATGTGTTAATTGATTGTTTTTAAGGTTTTTTAAAAATTATTTTAAAAATAGATCTTTTAATGTTTTTTCTCGATCCAGCAGAGTTGGATTACCAACGAAGCAAAAAGTCCACTAAGCCAGACTACTGAGTAAAAGGATAATCAACTTAAAGAGTTTTTTTTTTTTTTATTAAAGTGGAAATAATTGTGTTTGTGTTCATGTTGGAGGAAGCTCATATTAAACATGGCAAATGTACAAAGATTTAAATAATGAAGTCTGCGTATCTATAACTAATCCCTATGAGCCCAAAGCTCGGGTTTCAGGCAGTTTTTTTCTGCTTTGGGTTCTGTATGATGTCATTCAGAGTGGATAGCCCTGATGTGGTCATCGGTGGTAAACAGCTCTGCCTGTGAACACAGAAGCCCCACCCACTCACTCTTCAAACCTTCTGTTTGTTGGGGATGAGAATCAATCAGAAGAAAGTTAGCTTAGTGAGTGAGGAGGTGGCCTTAAAAGGAAAGGCAGTAAAACAGATAGTTTCAGACAGAGGAACTATCTAAGATAAACAAATATTTGAACTTTGAATTTTGCAAAGCAACACTAGTAGAGCTCAAGAGTAAATAAATGGATGTAGAAATGAGCAGAATCTGTCCCCAGAGCACTTAATATAAACAGATGTGAAATATAAACTTCAGTTTTTGTAATGCATTGAATTCCTCCATGGATTTTTTTTTTTATTATCTAAACTAGGAATCAGGAACTGAACTTTGGGACAGATTGCGACCTTAATCTGATATGTTGGGTATGAATTCAACTCCCTGTAAGCCATCTTGGTTTCTGGCACTGAAAATGGTGAGTGATGTGAAATACGTGCAGGGGTGTGCTGGTTTACAGGGAATAACAGAGGTTAGAGGAGTGAAGTTTGGGGAAGCCTGCCGCCAGACCAGAGTCTCTGAAAGTCTGTGGACTTGATGAGCTGTGGATCGTCTGCGAGTCGGCGAGATCGGGGAAGTCCAGACTTTTGGTTTCAGCCACAGATAGAGAGAGGGGGAGAGGGAAGGAGCGAAGGGGCATTACTATACGTACTTTCCAAAGACTGGGTCCAGTGTACATGGGATGTAGTTTTCATGGTCGTTGACGGCCTTTTTCCCCAGCGTGATCTTCACATATGGGTCACACTGAAAACAACAAGCTTTCTGTTAACTCATTTGATCTTACATTCGTTTGCCAGCACTCATTTTATTTCATTATATTGTACCCTCCTTAATAAGAATCTCTTTCTTGACCATTAATGAGTACTTTGAGTATCCCCCATCTATCTAATTCATGTTACATTTCCTATCCACCTCCCCCGGTCTCCGCTGCTCTCCCTCCTTTCCCTCTCCTACCTTCCCGTTAGGGTCTTTGGGCTGCAGTCCTTGAGCCTGGATGATGTAGACTCGGACCAAGCACTCCTCGATACCATTGGGAGGCAGCTTTCTGAACTGCCTCGGGGGAGTAGGGGCACCGGGGTCATCGGGGAGGGGGTAGATCTTAAACATACCCTGGTTCAAAAGGGAGAGGGGAGGATTGTGAGTTAAAGAAGTAGATGTTAAGTGGCGTAAAGGAAGCTTTTGAATTCATATGTACTGACAAAGATGAACGATTAGAGATAAACTCTGAGCATAATTTAGTATGTGATATGTTCACGAGATGTAACTTGACCTCTGGCTGCAACAACTTGTGATGTGGTGAGAATTTTTGGTGAGTAGAACAGCAAGCAGCAAAACCTGACCAAACAACTTTACGCTTTTAATTTACCTTGAACTCTCCCACCACTGAAGGATCGTCTCCTTCATCCTGAGTCTTTCCCCTGTACAGTTTGAATGTCTGACAGAAATCAGAAAGCCCTTTAAAATCTTCGACCTTCTCCAGCTCCCGGTCATACACCTGAGGAAGAGGAGAACGGGATAGGAAATTGTTGAGCCCTAAACAGGTCTTTTTAAAAGCTGACTCTCAAATAAAAAAGGACGAGTTAAGTGTAAAAAAAGAAGAAAAAGAGGGAAAGTGATGCTTGGGGATTAAGAAATATTTTCAATGACAGAAGATTCAAAAAGACATAAAAAGAAGGAAATCTTGGAGTGGAGGAAGCAGGAAGAAAGATAATATTTTTGGTATTTAGAAAAGGGAACAAAAAAATCATAGCCAATGAAAATTAGTGATGAAGGTGATTGAATAAAGAGAAAAAAGAAGGGCTGAATGTAAAAGAGAAGAATGAGAAAGGAAATGCTTTCTGGGTCTTTGGTAATCAACATGTTTATAATTTCAGATAATGAGGTCAGTAAAAATGATCCCTGTGAGCCAAAAGCTCAGCCTTCAGAATGAGGTTTTCCAACTCTTGGATCTGCATGATGTCATAGAGAGGGGATATCCCTAAGGCCTCAATTATACTCGAGTAGTCATTCCTGTTACACCTCTTTGAAGTCCAGTGCTTGAGAGTCATGTAGATGGGGCGACGTAATGTGAAGTCTCCACAGATGAGTTCTGCTCACTTTCTGCTGATGAAATTTACGTCACTCTGACCAAAGCGGACCCTAGCGGACTAGCTGGAGGTGGAAACTATCACACCAGTGAAAACGGCTCTAGCTGTAACTATAGAGGTGATGTTCAAACCTTTACGAGGGCCAGCCAATCACAATAAAGTTGGAAAGAAGCCAAACATGGATGAACTGTATCAAGGTTCAGCTGTCATAGGCCAGGATGCCAGAGTACCCCGAACAGGCAAACTCCACACAGAAAGACTGCAGGCTGCATTTGAACTCAGAACCTTCTTGCCATTTCCTCTGCATCACACTTGATCAAGTTCTACCACCACTTGGCTAGTAGCTATCAAGTATTTGTAGAGAAATGTGAAAAATAACCATGACAGTCTGTGGGCAATAAAAGCAATCATTAGGGGGTTTTTGGTGCTGCAGCTTTGCAGCTGATTTCATGCAGCAAGAGTCAGAAAGGCCCAGGAACCACTGCTAACCAGACTGGGAATACACATTTTTCCCTAGGACCCAGTGGTTTTATCCAATATGGTGGACAATTCTTAGAGAATGATGTCACGTGAGAAAGTGAAAATAATCACACACAGTCATGATACAGTAGAACTTACATTTTGTCTCAAGGATACAGTTATCAATTATCCAGTGTCTATCAAAACTGAAGAGTCATAAATTTTTTTTTTTTGGCACTAATAAAGAAAAAGATGCTCAGCAAGAAGCTTAAGCAAAAACACTAATTTCCACAATGTTTTATCCCTCTTCATTTAACCATAATGTATAACAATAATCTAATCCCTATTGGAAGACTGTTACTGTATTATTATTATTGTGCATAAACCATAGACTGTGGTCTCACAAGTAGCTTTTCAAAATGAGTTGAACAGGGGAGGAGAAAGGTTGTGAAAGCAATGAGATGCTTTCCATCTACTTTGTTATTAAACTGGGGAGGGAGGAATGAGGATTGTTAGGAAATGAGGAGAAACAAGGGGGTTGTGTTGGATGAAATGAAGAGTATACGGCTGATGGTGTGAGCGGAGAGGGGTCAAAGAGTTGGAAAAGCAGGGATAGGGGCGGAACGGTGGAAACAGAGTGATGACGGGGGTGATGTAAATGAATGAAGGGTCTGGAAACAGCGATTCATTCCAGTACTTGAACAGCAAACCCAGGACTGAGGCGGAGAGCGGGGAAAAGGTTCTGACAAAGCATTTGGGGTTGATGTATACGACACATGCAAGTACTAAACAGGCACCTTTGTTGATTAAAATGTGTCAGTTCATAGAAAAGTAACTTGAACTAGCAGTTTGATATAAAGTTTAACTAACTTAACCTTGTGTGAATGTGAACTAGGGGAAATAACAAACCTATGTTGATCAAACTGTAAAAAAAAAAAAAACGTCACCTCCTCTAAAATTCACCAGTTAACAGGCTGTATTTCATTTTTCTTTCTTTTAAAAAGGCTCAAAGTGACAACTTGCACTTTTACTGATATCTATCATAATTGTTCCTACTGAAGCAACAAGCAGAGGCTCAAAGAAGTTATTGACTCTGGCTAAGAATATGCCTTGTTCTCAAAAGAAAGGCAAGTTTGGAAATGCACCCAATACCAGGGGAGAGGGAAGGCGGACAGAAAGGAGACGCCAAGAGACGGCGAAGTCATAACAAGGGTGGTAACAGCGAGGTCTTTGTGACAGAAGCAAAACTAACCAGTTCTAGTGTCTATTGCAGGACAGAAGCAAAGATGTGAGAAGGGTGGTGAGAGTGGAAACAGAGGAGTGAGCCAAGGTTTGAGAGAACAGAGTTTACTCTGTGGATTGAAAAGGACAGTACAAAGATGGTAAAGTGGAGAAATTAAGAGATGAGGTAAAGGCTGATGTAAGACGACAAAAATGTAAAAAGATGCAATGAACCCACAGGAAGCCACGTTGGCACATTTAACAGTTATTTAACCCTTACACACTGTTCGGGTTAATTTTGACCCTTTTTGCCATTTAATAGCAGCAAACATATCCAAAATTTCATTTTTTTTAAGCTTGAAAATTTGATGAGCTTTTCCTAAAATGACCCAAAATATACAAAAATGGAAATATTTAAAATTTTTATACTGTTGTACAGTAGGCTGTTCTGGGTCAAATTTAACCTGCATCTGTTCAAATGGGTTTTAGACCCACAAATGTGGGTCAAATTAAGGAAAATGGTGATTTTTTTTTTTTTGGGAGTCTGTGAAATTGTGCATCATGTCTGTGTGCATTTTTAATGGGACAGTGCTGACAGACTTCAAGAGAGACCCTGATACTGTCATGGGAACTGTTTGCATTCCCACCACATTTTCCCAGGTTCCCACAGAAAGAGGCACCTGCTGGTCTTTTGAAGATGGGGGAATCTCCAAACAGTGAAACAGTAAAACACCATATGAATTGATAGTACATGGTGCCAGTAGGGCTGGACAATATGGACCAAAAGTAATATCTCAATATTTTTTAGCTGAATGGTGATATACGATATATATCTCGATATATGTTATTCCCAAACGGTACAAACAAAAAGACACTTCAGAGTCAAAGCTACATGTCCCAAAAGTCACACAGATATTTCATTAACATTCACCTGTAGATATACATGAGAAATTACTCAAAAATAAACTATTGGCATATTTAAACAATGCTAGGCAAATAAATTTATGTTTTTTCCTCATAAAAGACTCACAGCTGTGTCAATAAAAACAAAACTGTACATCCAGGTACAGGCTCATGTACGTACACGACAGACTGAACAAAATTCCTTCTGCAAGATTTTAGCCATCTCAGTAAATCCACAGACATGCGCTGATGTATCACAACAACAGGCCCAGCTGCTCAATGCAGCGTCTGTAAGCACATGTAAAAGACCCACTTCCACTATTCACGCGACTTATGGTAACTTCTGCTGCATGTGGCAGCGCTCTCTTACGCTATGCAGATTTTAAGGTCAAAACTGGGTGTAAACAATATGAATTGAAACATGTCACACAGCTCAAATCATCACAAAATGGTTTCTTGAATATGACAGTGAGTTCACTGTACTCAAAAGGCCTCCACATTCACCAGATCTCAATCCAATAGAGCACCTTTGGGATGTGGTGGAATGGGAGATTCATATCATGGATTTGCAGTCAACCAATCTGCAGCTACTGTGTGATGCTATTGTGTCAATACGGACCTAAATCTTTGACTAATGTTTCCATCACTTTGTTGAATCCATTCCAAGAAGAATTAAGGAAGTTCTGAAGGCACAAAGGAGTTCTAACCTGGTACTAGCAAAGTGTATCCAGTGACTGTATATATTGGTGATAAGGGAGTGCAGATGTCTTAAGTTTCTGTGTGACAACGTGATGAGCGAGGGTGAGTTAAACTTTAAGAATCCCAGCCTTAAGGCAGTTAAAGGGAACTTACTAGGCTTAGTTGCAGATCCATATTATCATTATACACACTTAAAGTAGCTTAGCATGATTCACAATTTAAAATAATCCTTATTTATCTGAGGAGTGCGGCTCCTCAGTTCATCCATTGTCTGAAACATGCAGCTTTATTTCCTTTTCTATTGATGCGACCCTCCTTTTGAGCAAACTTGATTTTGATTTCATAAATCGAAGGTTCAGCTCAAGGGGATTATTTGCACATTCACTGATCTCATTATTTGAAAACATTAGCCATATATATATATCTAGATATCTAGATATCTATATATGTGTGTCATACTTTGGGCAAAATTGAGATATCTATCTAAATGAATCTACACTGTTAGCAGAGTAGAATCAGGTAGGTATCTCAAAATATGCCAAAATATGAAAAAAAAATATGACTTAGGCTATATATAAAGGGTTTTCCTTAATTTTGACTTTTCTATATTTTGATGGGGGGAACTGGCCACATTTAAGTAAAGATGAAATTTCATTCTGAGGAGAAATTCTCTCCACATCTTCCATATTCGATGTAGTATTACTTGATTAGTATGACTGAGTGTATCGGTGTTGTATTTACTTACTCACAAATGTGATTTAGTGGATCACATTACACTTCCTGACAATTTGCTTGATTTTTCACCAAAATCTCTCTCTTTGCCTGGTTTTTTACATATTTAGCCATTTTCGTAAGGCATTTTCTTGTCCACCTTCATATGAGTGCCAGACCAGTGTGCTAAATTGGTGATGTAACTGTCTTTGCAGCAGTGGGAGGGGGGTGGAAACAGAAACAGAAAGGTGACAAAATGAGGGGAGCACAAAGCCAAGGCTGAGAAGAAAAGTGAGCAAGTTTTCCTCAGGTCAGAGCAAGGGCTGGAAACTGTGTCTCTGCTGACAGCTGCTACCCAATGACAGAGAAAGGGCAGAGGAAATCAGAAAAATAAGCTGAAAAAGGTTGGAAACAGCAGCTAATTTCCCAGTGACAGTAGCAGATCTGAGTAAATGGCTTGTCAAAGAAATAAAGGGAACTGGGTAGGAGAAAAGAGGAGGGAGGAAGTAAATCAAAAGGAGGTGTTGGCACCGAGTGGGTCAAAGCGGAGGAGTTAGGAGAGGGTGAAAGTGAGACAAAGTGATGATGGAATCAGTGGTCATTTCACTAGTTTCCATCCAACTGTCAAGTGAATTTTTCAGCAAAGTTTTGAAATGTCGCAAAAACTCAGAGGCGACTTAGATGTGTTTCCATGGGCCAGAGTGAAACCATTTAATAGGCTTCCTGACTGAAAAAATACAGCCACTAGAAAAATGGAAAGAGTCTTTCAAGGGTCAGTGACTGTTGGGCAAGATGTTATTGTTCTCTATTGTGCCATTTGGTTTGATCCACACTTTAATAGCTTCATAAAAAGAAAACTACTTTAACATTACAGCCGATATAGTATGGCATCGGTGGAACATTTCTGCTTGCTAAAGGTTATTTTTTTTTAAATACTTTTTTATTAGATTCATGGCTAATTGCATTTACCAATAAGTCCAGAATTCTTTAGATGATTTAATAAGTTTAGTAAGTACATTTGAAAGGCTATGACTTATTAAAATTTTACTTTGAAGCCCTTGTTTTTGACTTTTTACAGCATGGATGTCAGTGTACATGCAGAAAACCTGTTGTTGCTGCTGTGCTGATGTAAAAGGGCTTTCAAGGGCGAGGTTAGAGATCTAATTAAAGAGTAATAAAAAATAAAAAAAGGCCGCATTCTGACATGATTAGTCATTTGTTTGGGAATCAGATAAGAAGACTGACGTGTGCTTTGAATCCCAGTGGAAGGAAAGGTCGCCGTTTGGGCCAAGAGAAACGGGATAAGAGTTGAACAGAGCGTGGGCTATTGAGGGTTGCTCCTGGGATGGCGGCACACTCTTAAAGAACCAGACTACAGACAGACATTGACGACGGCTCATTTCGGACTCGCCAACATCGGAGCATGGCCTTTTCCTTGAATCTCTCCCACTGTGGTGTTCCCAAAGCAAATTCAACATGGATGAGTCATGGACGAAGAAGTTAGGGAAATGGACAGAATGTCACGATGCTGAGGCTTTTGATGATGGAGCATGAGAACAGAGGGGGAGGAGGGGAATGGTAGAGGGACAGCCTGACAGAGGGAACTGGCATTCGAGCAAATGCATGATTTAAATGGTGAAGTTTAGGGCAATGAACGGGTATTAAGGAAAATGAACAAAAGCTTGCATTGTCTCCATCTTTTTCATGTTTTCTTCTTACTTTCGCTGTTTTTTCTTCCTCCTGCTGCTGTTACTTTTACCTTCTTGTACTCTCTGAAAGAGGGGTATGGTACAAATCCATCTCTGTCCATACGAGAACGAGCTACGTGAATTAACTGTTGGGTATCGTTCTGAGAGCCAATGTCTCCAAATAGTAAAAGCTATACGGCACCAGTCAAGAGTTTGGACACACTCACCCATTATGGGTGTTCAGAGTTTACTTGAACAGAAAAATTTGTTTTAGTGGTTGTATGTTATGCCTGATTGATTTGTACCTTCAGTGTGCTGGCTCAAATTTAGGTATAACATTGTGAATTCAGTTTGATATTTGCCAAATAAATGACAATATCATGTTAAATCTTAAACAAACTTGACAGTTTTCTAAAATATTTGTTGTTTCTCATTTTTATGATTGGTGGTTAAATTCCTTAAGCACTGCATATAAACGTAAGTTAATGCTATGTAAGAAAAAAAAAGGTCTATTTTTTTGTACCATTACATTAAGGTTCAAAGTTAATCGCTGCAAGGTACAAACTGCAAGACGACATAATGTCGAGTATCTTCAGTACAATTAGTAGTCAAACATTAAGGGGTACTTTCTCAGTGATAAGCAATTGGATTTGTTCTGAGTATTCATAGAGATATTAAATAAAAATATTGTAAGATATATTA
>VUQJ01004442.1:18533-29377 GCA_015108635.1 Andinoacara biseriatus
GTTCTAATAACAATCACACAGAGCCCTTCCAACAGCAGAGCACAGCCTTCCCGGGCTGGCACAGTGCCCTTATGACTAGGCGAGTTATCATCCCATAGCTGGAAAATTAAGAGGCTTATTTCCCATAACTAATATTAGGACATTATCACAACACAAGTGAATTCTTGAAACAGAACATTGTGCCAAAAACTCTGCAGGTTACACATCACCTGCAAACATTTGAGCTGTATCTTATCAGGTATTCATCCTGTTGATCCTTTTTGGAGCACTTGCTTGGTCTATAATGTCTCACCAGAGAAAATTTGGAAAGAGCAACATGTGGAAGCATGGGGCGGGGGGGGATCTTTTAGCATTTTCTTAAAGGGGACTTATGCTAATTTGCTGCATCTCACATTTTTATTCTTGCTCTTTGCTGGAGTAACTCTGCACAATATAAAACACAACACGTCCACTTTAACACATTAGGTGAACATTCATACCGCAGATGAAGCATGAAGTCTTTAGGATTTCTTCTTTCTTCTGTTTCTCACTCCTCAAGTCAGCAAAGGTGTCAATGATCACACCAAAAATAAGGTTCAGGACAATGATGATGACCATGAAGAAGAACAGCAGGTCGTATATCACTCTGGCTGCAAACAGCGGCTCCTGGACAAGATACAAGAAACAGGGTTGTTTCAATAATCACAATAATTGCAAACTTTATTTTGTGTGAAATGAATAAAGAGAGGGAAACAATGATGACCCTTGTCCCATTTAATTGTATGACCCAAAAGGCAGGCCTTTTTGGAAGCAGGTGTTGTGGATGATGTTATGAGTAAAAAAATGAGGTTAACCTTGGTCCTCATGGTTGTTCATGGAAACAAAGCCACAGGTATAACCTGCCAGATGCTACAGTAACAGAGACGATACGAAAGCCAGTCAGGGTGGTGCAGCCTGCCTCAAACACATCGGTCAGATTCACCGACTCATTCTGCATTTTAATCGTCCTGGGCTCGTCCCAGGATTCATTCAACCACCCTGCAGTTGTCACCAAACTCACACTTGTTTGGGACAAGCTAAACAATGCTGGAGCCACCGTGCCACTCATGTCACATAACTGCTGAAATTTTACTTGCACAACTAGCGAGGCTCTTAGATTCAAGTTGCGAATACGTGAGTGAGACATTCACATCCTCTTTTGACATCATAAGTGGTTAAGCCTTCATTCAGTGGAAATCTATTTTGATGTTTAATTCTCACACAAGGCGGAGGCAGTGCAGCTGTAAGGAAACATTGCGAAACCTCCATACTTTTGAAACAAAAACAAGTTTAGTGGCTCATAGCGAGCTCACATGACCTATGCCGCAGCTGTGGGAGCTACACCTTCTCAGCCATAATCACACACACGCGCACACACACATGCAACACACAGCGCCCAGGGCCTAATCACAGTTGCGTGTACCTCTTTAGAAGGCTTGCGGAGAACATCCCCCACTCCCCCTCCGCTCCTTAAGCCATGACTCAGCACAGTAACAATACACATAAGTAAAGAGTCGCATGTCCGCTCCATGTTGCTGTCCTCTTCACTGTCATTCCCCGATTCTGAGGAAACAGAAAGGAAATGAAGTTTAACAATTATAGTGATTTAATAAAAGTCTTCATATTATAGTGTTTGACAAAACTGATCGAACCAGAAAATTAGCACCACTAGGATCCGCATTCTTTTCTTTTTCCAACATCAAAAACAACAAGACGTGACTCGGGGTGTTTCAAACAAATATGTTGAAACTTAACAATGATAAGATGCACAATAGATTTTGACACAAAAATACACTGACCCAAATTTGCTTGGTTTTATTTGGTGTGTTCACCTGACATTGGGTCCAGTGACATGAGAGCAGATAACATATTTTTAATAGTTTTTATAGCAAACGCGGAGGTGCAACTAAACTAAACAGCAGTTGCGTACAGAGGCGTCGGAGTTAGCTGGTCAGTGGCTGCTGGCAGTCTTGTAATGAAGTAATCTTTGATTTTGAAAGTTTATGAACATTAATTAACTATTAATAGTACAGGTGTAACACTTGTTCCACATTTAGAGTTACCCGACTTGATATAAAATAGTCTGATACCACATTAACTGAATTATATCCTTCTGTATGCTATATAACTGAGATGCAGTCACACAGTTTTTGAGATGTTCATATTCAGCATTTCTAAAATGGCTTATGACAAATAATACATGCAGAATATTATCATCTGATGGAAGTGGATTTTAGCCATGTGGTCATTATGTAATGTATAAGATATCATCTGCCATTTTAATAAAAATATCCTTAACTTTGTTAAAGAATTTAACATTTGATGCGGGCACGCTGATGTGTTTTGGTTCACAGTGTGACGGCTGTAAGTCAAAGCAAACGTGCTTTTGTTTAGCTGGAATGTGAAATAGACACTGAAGTTAAGGACCTCTGACACAGTTAAATCGAAAACAGAGTGGGACACATGATCGCTTTGCTGTTTTTGGCCAAATTATTTATATTGCTGTCGGTGCTGATGGCTGAGGGAAGGACGCTCCTGAACTGCAGGACCATTTATATCTTCTGTGGACTAAATGTAATCATGGACATTGATTCAGTTTATGAGTCATATCTCTGAAAATATTCTGAATCATCATTCTGATTCCAGCACCAGATAAAAAGCTGTTTTTCAAACGTGTAGCCTTAATAGCAAAAACTCCTCACTGCTGGGAAGTTTCCACATACCACCCCCCCCCCTCCTTTTTTTGTGACAGTCATTAATCTGCGTCACGAGGGTTTATAAGGTCGCGTGCGAGTTGCTTCGGTCAAATGGCAGGCACATGAAAGTTGATCGAGTCACATGGATCAAAAAAAGAAACAATGTACCAGTTTTCCTTTCGCTTATTGTTTGTCTGACAATTATACTTAACAACAGATCACACTAACTCCCCTCTGGGCATCACGTTACAGCCTTCAGAAACATTCTGCTTTGTTATGACAGGACTTCCAGTAATTTGCCATATTCCTCATGGTATTTTAATTTTACCAGTCATTACCCTGCTGTCACGGAAACAGAAATGGGAAATCATAACTCAACCTTCATTTTAAAACACATGCATACAAAACTATAGTCTTTAAACCACCCCAGAGCAGGGTGTCAGTCCCTCATTCAACACCTAAACACTATTTATAGACTAACAGAAGACTCTGATGTTGCACTATAGGGTTACCTTCCTGGAGGGCATCTGTGGTGCAATTTTCATCAGGACCTCCATGACACACTGCTGCAGACAGGAACTCGCTGGCCAAACTACCTCCACCTTCTAGAAAAGATAATATTTTCAAGTCCTTTCTTAATGTAGAGCTAGCAAATAAATAAATCTACTTGCAAAACTGATAAATAATTGCGGTCTGTCCTCACTCATGGTTGTGTTGGGGATGTGATCCACCTCCAGGATGAAGTCGTCTTTGAAGAATATGTAGCCAACGATGGAGAACAAATAGACCAAAATGAGAGCGAGCACAGCGGTCAGCACGATGGAGCGTCCGTTACGAGTCACACTCTTGATTACATTCAGCAAGGTCTCCTCTCTGTATACCAGGTCAAAGAGCTACGGAAAGGCAGCACATATTAGAGAGGCACAGCGAAAGACTAAATACACTAAGTAGTATTCTAACTTAGTCTGGGTTTCCTTGCACAATTTGCCATTTTCTTTCTTGCACAAAATATTAGATGTTCACATTACATTGTGCTATTTTGTGAGCTGCTTGTGAATGGAGAACATCTCTAAACACTTGGATATTCTGGCTGAATATCCAACGCAGTGGAAATCTGTGCTGATGAACACTGTGGCTGTGTGCACAGTCACAGTGTTCATCAGGCTCATGCAGTAAAAAGCACACCTGAGGCACTGGGACACAGCAGTTAACGGTTTGAAAACAGCAACAACAACAAAGTTACAGCACCAAAAAAAGGGAACTTCTGGCTTACTAGAAGGATATGACCCCGAAGGCATCATGACTGAAGTCTAACACTACATTTAAAAAAATAAGAAAAAAAAATGTGGGTGGGGTGTTCTAGGTGGTTCAGTTTCATGGTTCATGGTTCATCCTGCATTAATCCCTTTTCAAAACGGATGTGTATTGAGAAAGTGAACTCGTGTGTTTCTCTTACCAAAAGACTGTAGAAAAAAACATGGCCAAACACCCCCAAACAGCAGATGATGAGGTAGATGAGGTGGTAGAGGAACTCAAAGTCCATCACCATGGCTTTGTAGCCTCGTGTGAAGGTTCCTCGGTTGCCAACAAAACTTATCAGGAAGATTATCTTATTACAAACCTGAAAGATAAAGGCAAGCTGCCTTTAATAAGAAGAATGCTGAATAATGGATCATTATACATTTTAATATTAGAAAATCAACAATGGCCTTTATTGAGGGTAGGCACACAAAGTCCCAACAATAGTGTGACAGGGGGTGGCTTTTAAGCTAAATGAGGACACAATGAATGTGTTTACATCCGTATGTAACCTGTAACTTAATGACTTGAACAACATCCAGACAAGAAACTCGGTTTCCTGAATCAGGTTAAGGGATTAACGGAAACCTGGTTAAGACAACCCCACTAGATATCTGCTTGAGAAGCCTGACTTCTTGAGTGTACACATCTGTTTGACAGAGCTGCGCCACGTGGTTCTTAAAAAAGCACATGTGGCTGATAAAGAGTTCAGACAGGGGAAGCTTGTGACAATAGTGCAGAGGGATGTAAAGAAAGGTCATCCACCCTGTACCCTTTTGACCCAAATGATGAAAATTTGTTGTCTGACTAAGAATGAAACTAACACTGAATAACAGCTAATTTAGTTTTACAGCAGAAATTTCGTTTATTTGAATAATCAAATCATGTCTGAAAAAAAAAAAAGGTTTAAAAATGTCAAATACATCAGCCGGGAGACATTTGATCTGCTGTGTATAAACTAGATTTCAGTGTACTGGGCTACTGCAGTCTGTGGTAACTTGCTCTCTGATTTCTTGCCCTAACCTGGTTTCTCTCAATAACCTGCTTTTGTGTTTACATGTAAACATAGCCAGTGCAAGGAGAGAGGATCGTGTGCTTGACTCTTTAACACACACAGAACGCACAATAAAGTCTTTAAGAGCAAGGCGAAGGGGCGGTGTTACCCTCT
Organism: Andinoacara biseriatus; assembly: GCA_015108635.1. Classification (NCBI taxonomy): domain Eukaryota; kingdom Metazoa; phylum Chordata; class Actinopteri; order Cichliformes; family Cichlidae; genus Andinoacara; species Andinoacara biseriatus. The sequence goes on from VUQJ01004442.1 coordinate 23,715, forward strand.
CTAAGATTCAGTGACGCACTTAACACCACATATTACAGCCAAGTGAAGCCAGTGAAATTTTGCAGGGCATGGGGGCAACACTGCAGGCAGACGCAGCACCGGCATGCCAAATGGGCATGAGTGTGAGTGAGAGATGAAAGGAGAAGTGGAACTGGTGTGGTGAAGGTTTCTCAGTATGTGAAAGTACATGTAGTAGTGTGGGTGAAATAGTAGACCCAAATAAAAAACAAATTGTAGTCAGTGGGATCAGTCACGTAGGTAGTTTAGATTTAATTTGCCCTGTCAATCCCATTTTTAAAGCCAGATCCATCCATTTATCCAATTTGGGGGTCGGGATGAGGCTGGAGATTATCCTAGCAGGCACAGGCCAAGAGTTGGGGTACACCCTGGACAGTCTGTCACTTTATCTATTTTTATTTATTATTAAGGCGTTATTTATTTTCATCATCAATTATTGGCCAATTTTACGATTGTTTGCCAATTAAACAATTTCTGGGAGTCCAGTGTGACATCAACTTCACATTGCTTGTAGGTTAAGTTATGCAAAAGGCAGAACCTTTTACATGAGCAAAAAAGGTTTTTATTTTAGCCTGAAAAATGACTGGAGCAAGGCCACAGCTGTTCTTAATCCGTCTGCCTGGATAAATAGAGGTTTAAATTAAATTAAATTAATCAGTTATCAGCCATTTCTTTTCACGTGGACTAATAATACCTGTCTCACTTCTTCAAAACTCCACTTTCTTTCACTGTATTGCGCTGGATACACAAATGGATGGTTGGACAATTGAAGGCAAAAGCACTGGTGCTGATTTGGGTAAATTGACCTTCCTAAGGAGATCACTTACATTGAAAGCACCCAGAAGGAAGAGGGTGGGCTCCAGGCCCACAGAGAAGATGAGACGGAGGATTGTGACAGTGACCAAGGCACCGATGCCCAGTGGTTGGGGCATGATGATAACAATGACTAGTGCTGCCAAGACTCCCATCCACAACAGGGCAGATAAATGGGGATCCAGGACACCTGCGGGTAATAAATGTAAAAAACACAAAGAAAGTTTAAAAGCTATAGGGTATACATGCCAAAACTGGCAAACTAGTTATACAGTGAACATGACATGTATGAAATATGAAAGCGCATGTTGAGATATGTGGGCAGTTTGAAACTTGTCAAGCTCATTTGAATTTTCATGGGTTTCCACTATCTTCTACCTACTTGTGAGACTTTGAACTCAAAGAGAACCAGTTACATAAGACCTAAAGTGTATGACACTGTTTTTGCACCTGATGTTCCTCCTGATCCTAGGGTAAATCCAGGATTAGTGTCCTAGTCAGGGATTTCATGTGACAATGTGTCACTCAGGCTAAAACCATGTTTCACCGGGATAAAAACGAGGCCACGCCTAACCTGCTGCCTCTTTAAGCAATGTCTTTCCTAAAACTCGTGCATGTTTATAAAACTCAGTGAGCGCTATTGATAGTTGGACCTCAGGGAGCAGACAGATACATATTGAAAAAGACTGATGCAGTGTGTGACAATTAATTAAATTATTACAATTAAAGGCACCGCTTTTTACCTTCCCTTCCACACTTTGTTTCCTCCCACCTTGCCTTCCCCTATTTGCTTCTCTCCTTCCCTGTCTCCCTCCCCAGTCCCTGTTGAGATCACATGACAGGTGCCACTTACATAACAGTCTTCTCTAAAAATACCTCAGCTGAAAGATTCATGAGGGATGAGTGGGCAGCAACACACAGCTCTAGTGATGTTGCAGACTGAATGAGGGGAGTTTACGTGCACTCACAGACTTTGTGCTGTATGCGCCTCGCACTTAAGTTTAATGTGCAGTCGGATGATTGTGTGCAAACATCTAGAAAGCCAATGGCTGAAAATCCTGTAAGCATGTGCTGTCTTAGAGTGACCATGTATTATGGGTGTGTGTAGCTAGCCACAGCTATTCACCAAAAGGGAGTCAGTCATGTGTGCAGGCAGAACATACTGACCCAGATTTCCTGCTCTTTTAACCCTCATTCTAAAGCCTCAAGCAAAGGAGGGCAGTGCGCAGAGTAACAGCAATGTATGCGAAAGCATAAGCCGAAAGCCATAAAAGTGACTGTTTAAGTCAAAGGGTATGCTGGAGTCTCACGTGATGATGTCTTGCACACAAGTCAAGTTTCACAAGCGGTTCAGTCAGACCTTCTTCGTGACATTGTGACAAACACCACAAAGTTTTAGTTTAGATTTTAGATTTTATTGTGTGTGTGTGTGTGTGAGATCAAACATAACTCATGATCCCACCAGATAAGCTGTTGAGAAAAAGATTTTAAAGAAATGCTTCTGATAGTAAGGCAAACTTCTTGTCTGGAAACGCAATCATTGATTGATTTTATTGTCTGAAAGGTTTTGGGAAGACCTAAGCAGAAATAAAAAGTCGACGCAGATCACAGAGGACTAAATACTTTGCTTTGATAGTATAAAATAGAACGTTTTCATATGAGTGACGTGCATATATGACCTGTGCTACCTAAGACAATGCAGGCTCAGTTTACAGTAAATTAAAGTGCACCACTCCTCTGTTTATTATGGTCTCCATAGAACTAAAAGGTAAACATGAGTTGAAGCTTTAAGGGCATGGTGTTACTTTAGGTGTGTCTCGAACACAGACTCTCCTAATCTTTACCAGGTGATTAGAAGTCAGCATGTAAGAGCACTGTGGCAAAAGGAGATCACTAGGTCAATGTCTGTGTCCAGCAGATCCAGCTCTTTAGAGTTGACCTCTCTGGGTGTATAGCATGCAGTACGTTACAGATTCTGTCTTCAGGTGTCTTAGGAGCAATGTTTCAACTTGATTCCCAATTCTTTGCTGCTCATATGTGCCTTACTGGTGGTATAATTTTAGAAAACATCCACACAACTGCTAAACTTGCATTATATTATATTGCTATATTAGCAACAGGCTGTGTGTCACAGTGTTCATGCTCAGGTGTCACCTCACTGACCTTCATGAACCCCTTCAAGGGGGTAGAAGAAGCAGACCAGCAGATTCATGAGCACCGCTAGCTTGAAGGAGATGCCACTCCACACTGACATGTTTCTTGAGCACCAGTACAGCACCGGCTGGGCTAAAGAGGAGAAGGAAGACACACAGCAACACAACAGATTCTATTTTTAAAATTAGTTCCAAGAGCCTAAAGGGAAGTTGGCAGATTGCTTTTTTTAAAAGATATTTTTTTGCCCTTTTTGCCTTCATTAGACAGTGCACAGTGGCTGCCCATTTTTAAACAATTCAATAGGTTGAAATAAAATAATCTAAAACAAAGACAAGTAGTGAATCCTTATATCTGTGTAGCTTTGTCAAGTGAATATTTGGCATGTGTGCAGAACAAATGAGAATGTTTGAAATATAAGGCACCAAAATGTTCATTTTAGTGTTTAAGGCACTATTTTGGTTACACATTAAGAGGCTGCAGGGTTAAGTTTGGAAAGAAGGACCTATGAGAATTAGACTTCAGTGGGTTCAAAATGTAATATGGAGTCAGCGTAGCAGCTAAAAACTAAACAATGAAAGTTCAAGATACAAAACATGCCACCTTGACCTTTTAACACACCATTTTGCCTACTAAGTTTTAATTGGAAAAGAGAAACAGATGTAGGGACTTTTCTCTGTCCATCCCCTCCTTTACGTGAGAGACAAAATAAAGGTTTGTGTGGGTATGAAGTCTGTGTGAATTAGAAGTGTGAACAAGTGTGGGTGTGGGTCTGCGTGTGTATGTTTATGTGCATGCGTAAGCAGGCTCTCACTTGTGATTCATAAGGTTACTGTATAAATGTTTCATGGCTCAAAGAATGTGGAAAACCCCTGTCCGCCTTTAGACAGTGGAAACATGCACATACATAACATGAGCGCACACAGGATAGCACAGTTAGCCCTGCCGTTCAAGGCGCTGATGCACATCCTTTTATCCATTTTCCAAATACTCTTATCCTGTTCAGCCTCGCAGGAATTGAGCCCTATCCCAGCATGCATTTAGGAGGGAGGTCACCAGTCTGCGATACACATTCAGAAAACTGCATTCATACTTATGGCTAAGTTGGAGTTTCCCTTTCACCTGACCTGCATATCTGTGGGAACAAAAAGTAAAACACATAGGAGAGCATGCAAATTCCACACAGAAATGCTCAGCTATTCAACAGGCATGGCATTACTGGAGAAAAAAACTAAAAAAAAACAGGGAGTAAAATTGTGCTTCCCATTAACTGATCGGCATCAGTCAACTCTTAAACTATCATACTGATGAAAGCAGCGAGGCCGTGTTGCTACATGTTTCAGTACCTGTTTTTGTGGACAGACTTCCCTCACCACCTCCAACTGTAGCTTCTCTCTACAAAACTCTCAGGGGAGCATCCTGATAGCGGCTCACACACATACCACATAACTGAGGAGTCGCCCAGAGCGATTCCAGCCAAGGACCACTGCTGCTGCATGTCATACCTTTGTCCATGTCTTTATCTTGTTGGAGTTGTGAAACACCTACACCTGACATAATGCAATAATGTAAGAATGCTTCTCAATCTAATGTTAAGTCTGAACCTTACCTCTGAGCTTCTTCTGCCAGTTCATCTCATTAAACAGGTCCTCTGCTCGCAGGAAGAAGTCGTTGATCTTGCTGCCCTGCTCATCTCTCTCTGTGGTGTAGTACACCCGGAGCTTTGACTCTGAGGTCAGGAACTCACAGATGTTGGGTACAGGGAACACTATCTCCTCCATTGTGCGGTCCTGACGCACAATCTGCAGAGAGAGACTCACAGTCACCTCCGAGGGTCTCCGGAAGCCCACATGGCCACAATTTGTGACAATTTGTGTCGTAATACACAGGAAACACATTTAGATTCACGTTCTGTGGGATTATGCGTTATGACCTCTATCTGAGCAGTGTGATTGGCGTAGAACTCCAAGGCCTCATCTCCCTCTCCACTACAAACTCCTGGCTTTAACATCATGGACAGCTCTTTATTGTGACGTGCCAACTGTATAAAGGAAACACAGGTGACAAGTGAGCTGGTTACAAAGAACAACACAAGGATAATGCATTTTTCTTATACAACAATATATTCTGCCAACAGAGATAAATAGAAGACCTGGTGAGCTAAGATATAGATGTTGTGTCCAACGTTTCGGGGTGAAGCAGCATCATGTTCCTCTTCTTCTCCGTTATCTTCCTCCTCCTTTGAATTTTCAAACTCTACCTCCCCCTGCAAATAGGCCTTCTTTATCACTTCCACCTGCAAACACACATATAACAACAAAACTTAACATTTTTCAGCGTACCATCCAATGACTCTTATTGTTATGTACTAGCAAGAGCCAAGGTTATAGCCGAGAGGATTTTGCATTTGATGTATGAAAAGTAGCCGTTTCTCACCAGCTCTTTAGGCCTCATATTGTACAAGATCCTCTCAGCGTTCTCACTGTCATGACGGCTTTCCATGATAGCAAGCAGCAGCTTAGATGCATTGTTCTGAGGGGCAAAGTTGGGAAAAAAAAAAAAGAACTTGAGTTTCTTCATCCGAGTACAGCAGGCGGAAATCCTGGCGCTCTAGGAAAATACACTGCTGCCATTTTTCTTGGCAGGTATGCAGAAGAGCTAGCTCAGACAGGTGAATTTCC
>VUQJ01004444.1:11041-21642 GCA_015108635.1 Andinoacara biseriatus
CTTTTTTTTTTCCTGGCACACTGGAGTATGTTACATATTTGCCCACAGCCTCCTTCTCTCCTGGGCCTTGAGTTGTCTCTCAGATTGATGACGAGGGAAAGACTAGGGCACCTCGGGGTACATTAAGATGCAGAACATAGCTGTAACTATGAATGTGTGTATTGTGTGTGATTTGTAGGTGTGTGTGTCTGTCTGTGTGTGTGTGTGTGTGTGTGTGTGTTTTAACACATAGCGCCTGCATATTTGGCACCTGCCTCACCATAATGCAAATAGTGACTACAAAGTTGTCTTTTTCGGTGCTGCATTGACTATACCTCTTTGTGTCTCTGTCTCTACTCTCAGGCTTCTGTGTCTTTGTCTGGTTCACTTTTCTCTTTGTTACAATACATTGCCCTCCCCACTACCAGCTCTTCCTGATCCTCCTCCTCCTCTCTTTGTGACCTGGGTGCACTCCTCCCTTGGAGCATCTCTCCTGGGTTTTGCACTTTATTATTTCTATCTCTACCCACTTTGTCTTCTTTTACAAACAAAGGCCAGGTAGGAATTAGGGTAGATACTCATTTAAACAAAGAGTAGCCCACTCAGGGTTGGATTTATGCTCTGTCTGCAGGGTGTAATTGCACATACCCTAAACTTTGCCCCTCTTTTCTTTTTGTGTACAGTTCGTGAAAGGTGCTTATTTAGAAATCAAGCTAGCCCAAGGAGATTTTCCACACACCATTCTAAGGTCATACAGCTCAAACAAAGGTTTCCATGGGCCAATATACTGGAATACATTTGTCTCAAGGTCTGACTACTGTCGGCTATCCAATTCTTTTGTTTTGCCAAACAAAGCCGGTAAAGTCTTTCTCACCAATCTCTCTCCTTCAGGGGGATTCATTGGCCCTATTAGTGGAAAATCTGCAAATGTGTTTTTGTGTCTGCAAAAAATTAATTGACATACTCGCACACGTACTTACACGCACGCCTCCCTCCGCTTACCACATTTTATCTACTCGTTAATGTTCCCAATTACTCTGTCAAACACTGCCAACGTTTTGCAGCGTGGCACGCTTATTGAAATGGTAATGCAACCATCTCAAAGTGAAACTCTTTCATTCACTGACTTCTAAGTGGATTTATTCATGACAATTTACTGTTCTCATGCAGGATTACACTAATGAGAGGGTTAAAGGGTGGTGTGTGTGTGTGTGTGTGTGTGTGCATACGCACGCGCATGTGGCTTTTCTGCTTTCATGTGAGGGACTCCTGCCCCAAAGAGAGAGGGCCACTTTTCTACTGCCTCCAGTTCTCTCCATTATTCAGAAGAAGAGGACTTGATTAGGTTTTGTACCATTCCCATTCTCACTGCCATGCATTTCCTGCTATCTAAAGGATTCAGGTGTCTCCTATTGCTGTCACAATTAATAGTCATTTTTGGTGAGCTTTTTTTTTTCTTTTGTGAGGCTTTTGTGTGCTTTGTATCACTAACCAGTGTATGTCCTGACTGTCTGAATACAATCCTCAGCAAATTACATCACACATGGAATAGGCCTCAAAAGTAATAAAGCAAAGATTATGTGACATGGGACCAAATTGTAAGCCATCTTCTGGCAAGGTGTTGTTAGTACATATCTCAGTATTTAGGTCATTGTTCTTTAAGGTCAGCAGTTCCTTAGTTTTCCTATTTTAACCTGCTACTGTCATCACATTGTCATATACGTCTCGGCCCCTTTACCTGTACATCCACTCAGAATTCTATTGTATTCACATCATTCAATTTCACATTTTAAGTAATTTATGGCAACTTGGTAAGCCTAGTAAGTGACTAAATGGATCCATCCATCCATCCTCCTCCACTTGTCCCGTTCAGGGTTGTAGGGAGGGGCTGGAGCCTATTCCAGCTGACATAGGGCGAGAGGCAGGGTACACTCTGTACAGGTCGCCAGCCTGTCGCAGGGCCTGGATTTATTCCATTGGGTCTAAAAGCTCTTGGTGTGGAAAGTGTGTGCAATTTACAAAATAAGGGGCGGAAAGCACAGACACAACCCACACACATTTTATTTAGACTTCTAAAAGATTAATTAATGCAATGCTTGCATCGCCAGAAGTACTGCTTCGTCCTTGCAAATGTAAGACTGCATGAAAAGCAACCTCATACCTTTAACACATGATATTTCACTAACATATTTCATAGGATGCTGCATTCTCACAATTATTGTGTGCCCCAAGGAAGGAAAACACTCCCTGAATGCATTTGCACTTATTAAATTGACCAAACTGCCTCTGATTTGTTCTCTGTTCATTTATTTTGTCCAATACAATCAATTGATTTAATTAAATAGCACACCTTGGCAAAATTAATTAAAAATACTTCAAAATAATTAGCTTGTTCAACAGTTGTGTGTATTCAGTGTGTGCAAGAGGAAGTAGTATAATACAAATAATTTTAATTTAAAAGGTAATGTGTGAGGTAATCCCTTTTGATGAGAGGACGCCATGCTGAAAGCCTGTAGGTTTATACAGGCCCACAGCATACATGTCACCATGTGTTTTGCTGGTTTGTAACATAATTTTTATACATACTAATCAAACTGTTGTAAAGAGAACTGAAGTGTACATACAGTACCTCACAGATAGATATTTAATCAGCATGTCTTTATAAATACAGTGGAAAATTACAACCTGATAACAACATAAAGCAGAGCCACTTTAGCCACAGAGCCCTTACTGCTTCCACAGGAATTAAAAGGATATGTAGCAGCCAGGCGCTGCTAATCAAATGCAGTTGATTAACTGATCATAAGTGTGGTCACGTCTATAAAAGCACAAGTTTGGGCAATTTGCTGCTCTGCAGCATTCAGGTGTTGGTTGACACAAAATCTTCACAAGAGTGAGTGTCCCAGCAAATTCATGTCAGACAATGATCAGACTGTGCAAAGCTCAGAGAAACTGCAAAATAAAAAAAATAAAAAACCCAAGAATTTCCTCTTAGACTCTACAGACCTCAGTTAGCATGTTAAATGTTAAAGTTCATGGTAGTAAAATTAGAAAAAGGCTGAATAAGTATGGCTCGTTTGGAAGGGTTGCCAAGAGAAAACCTCTTCTCTCTAAAAAGAACATGGCAGCATGGCTTAGGTTTAGAAAGCTGCATGTGAGCAGACATCTGAAAATGGAAAAAGGCTGACAGTAACAGAGGAAGAAATGAACAGCATCAGAGCGGAATTTCAAAGCTAAGTGCTGAAGGCTTTAACATTTATGCATTTTATGACTATTAAAAAAATCATTTTGAAAAAGAAGGAAGGCTAGATGAAGTTGGTATCAAAATACGGGTAAAAATGTGACCTTCCATATGCTATAACTTATTTTGAGCAGCCACCTATTCCACGTGGTGATCTGTTTGTTTTTAGCCCTGAAAAATTTGATCTAACACAGTAATTCACAAGTTTACTAACCCTATTAGAGCTGTTGAGCCGCTGTTTTACCCAGCTCTTCTGCCACTTCACTAATACTCCTAATCTGCTTCATGCTCATCTGTCTTTTCATATCTCCCCTCTCCTTATTCTCGCCGCGGTGCCTTACCTCTTGGAGAGTGATGGGACGAAGTAAAGGAGATTAAAATAGAGGCCGTGCAATCCTTTTAGCTGGTTTTAATATCTGCTCCTTGAATGATATGTTCTGCATGCACATCAACAGGATTAGAGTGTCAGAACTTCCAAGAACTGATGAAGCAGTACATCTATCACTGTACACATTCACACAGCACCATGGTACTCAGGCCCTGTCAGAATGTAGAGCTTCTTAGTAGATGACATGCTTGTCCAGTCCGCACATGCAATTATTTCTCTGTATTTTTCTTTTTTGTCTTTTTAAAAAAATACAACACGTGTTTAAAGAAGAGAAACACGTGGGGGTGGTCGTCATTACCAAACTTGCTTTTCTCACACAAAGGTTTCTATGGTGATCTAGTCTGTATAAAGGCATAAAAGAACTGTTTTCTGAATCTAAAAGACAAAGACAGCAATAGAAAAGCAAAAGTTCAGTATTAAAAGACCCAACAAATATTATAAGAAGCAAATTTATCTTATTAAGTGAGCCACAATATTGAGTTAATTGACTTGCCAAACAAAAGATAGATATATGACCCTGCAAGCAAGAAAATATGTTTGCCTCGGGACCTTTTTTTTTTTTTTCTTTGAATAATGATTTCATTGCAGAAAATAAAATTCAAATTGAGGAGCTTATGAAGAACTAGCAAGGAATTTTCTGTTTAGTTTATGAGCAGTATGCACTGCCTTCTGGATGCTTGTGTTTATTTTACAAACCTCGTGTGGCATAGTTATGAGACTGAGCTCATGTATGCATTCTAATTTGTATGTGTGAGACCTTCATTTTATTGGATTTGCTTGGTTGCAATTCGTATTTTGTTATTGGCTTTGGTGGGTGCTTGCAAAGGAGAACAGGGCCCACTGGACCTTCTGTGTCAGAGTGCAGTGCGTATTTGTCGGTCTCTCTCACTCTCTTTTTTTTTCTTTTCAATCTATATTACCAACTATTAGACATGAGCTGCACATATTGGTTTCTCTGTGAAGCAACTGTTTCTCTCAAAGCTTTCTGCCTCTGCAGACTGTAGATTTTTTCTTACGAGCACGGAGAAGGAGAGGAGGTGGTGGAGGAGGGTGGTGATGGTGGATAAACACACCAGGGGGTGGGGGTAGCGAGAGGTCAGGAGATAGATTGTGAGAAAAGCCAAGGATTTTATTTCTGCTGGGACTGAAAGATAGCTGCATTTTTAAGGTTAGTGTTGGGTATTTATTATGTGCACATTCTCAAGTTGGTGCTCTGAGAAATTTTAGTCAATGGAGGCTGATTTGTGTTAGATCAGAAATGAATGTTTTTAAGGGCTGAGAAACTTTAAGATTTTACAGTGGCAGTACTTATTTTTGGTTAACACTTACTCTTGTAATTCTATGTTTTTGTGTGGTCACTCTGTTAGGTGCCAGGAAATAGAACCTCTACATCTTATGTACATCTCATAAAAAACAAACAAAAAAAATATAATTATAATATTCACCGAATGTCAAAACCTATTAGATATTAGGTGAACAGCTCTGACAAAAAATAATATTTTTGCCAATAAGGACTAAATCGATAAATATCTGTCTACTAGCAGCCTATTGCATTAGGCTATCAGGGTGACGTGTTGTAACAGGATACAAGATTCATGAAAATATACATCAAAATAATAATAATGGAAGAAGAAATGCCAACGTGTTCAGCTTTTTTCTTCAGAAAAGAAAATGACACTCAAATAACCTGTTTCTGATTGTTTTCCTCGGATGTGAGTTGAAAGCAGAAACATGTGCAGCTGGTTCTGCTTTTGGCAAATCTGATTTTAAACAATCAGTGCCTTAAAGTAATGTTAGTGTTGACTTTGGAACATAAAAATTATGCAGTACTAAAATAGTTGTTCAGCATGTAACAACTATGACTACTACAGGGTAGCAAATAAGGCAGACTGTCACCACAAAAGGTGTCTCTGGCTGTCTTGTACAATGATGTAGTGTGATAAGGTTACTGTCTGTGCCCAATCCTAGTCCTATCTGTGGGGTTTGATTGTATTTCTTTTGGTCCTTGGACTCTGCAGAGAGGATTATTGGAGCCCTGCTACTGTAGGCCTTTCAAGCTGTGGTTCAGGCTCCAGAGGACTAACAAGAAGTCAGACACTGTCAGATTCAGACTAGCGAGGCCAAGGGCTGATGCTTTGAAGTGGGCTATGAGATTCTCATCTGGAGGGATCAGATGGAGGCAGAAAAGAAGACAAGGAGAGGTGCAAAGCTCCAGCTAAACAGGCAAGCTGGGTTGGTCTCAGAAGCTGGTGAGGTGGTTTTCACTGAATGGGGGCCTACTTGCAAAAACCTGTGAAATTCCAATTCATTAAGCTTGTGAAATAAACACATTTGATTTGTTTTTAAAGCCGGGTACAATGCCTTAAAATACGGTTACGCTGAAAGCTTTTGAAGCTGGAAGGAACATGCAAGAGAATTAATAATGGTTTCACAATCAGAGCCTGCTGAGAAAAGTATATGGTAAGAAAGCTCCCTTAAAATCACCATGTTTTTCTTTTTAATTCTTCCTGTCCATGTAGCTAGGTCATGCACATGCTGCTGACTTAGGAGATTTAAAGCTAGACGGTGGTGTTTATAAATCTCTATCTGCAACATCGCTCCTAGAAAGCAGATTGTCAGGATGCGTTTCTAGATATGCAGAAATTCTATTAACTGTGTGGAGCCAGTAGATGACAAGAGAAGACACTAATGCAGGAAAACATGAGGATTTGGATGCCTGTCGAGAAACCGGAGAGAAGAAAACAGCCTTAGCATGCATAGTTTAGGTTTGGAGATCACAGTACAAGCACTGGTATAAGCTTTCATGGTTTTAACTTGGGCATGCATGATTTCCTATTATAATGTAATAAGCAGACACTTTTTCCAAACTCAGAATATAAACAGTTTCACAATCGCAGCTTACAGATAATCTATGTGCTTACCCAGCACAATAGTACGACATGGAAAAACTACCCAGCTTCTCCTCGTTCACATACACACAAATGCGAGCACACTTACAAAGGCATTCTTACCTAACCTTCACATGCTCCCTCTGATTATCATCCTTGATCTCTTCTTGCCTTATTTCTTATGCTAACTCCAGTGCTATCACCAAAACGGCATCTTTAGCGCAGGAGTTTATGGATACAGTCCAGGCTTTCGATTTCTGTGAAAACATTTGGACCTCACGCAATAGTAAAAGCAGATGTGAAACCCACCATTGGAATTAAACGATAGTATCAGTCAATCAGTCAACATGCACGCACACACTGTGCACAGAATTATGATGGTCTCACTTTCTTCCTGTCTGAGGTAACCCCAACCATGTTTTTGCGTCCCACGGGGAGTGCCTTTTATCATGTGACATGGTTGGTGTTGGCGGCATTGGGGAATAGGGGTGGAGGTTTGGGGGGGGGTAGGGGGGTTGTAAGACAGCTGTTTCCCATCAGCACTCAGTCAGGCAGTCGCAGCCCTGCTCAGAGGATCAGAGGGGCAAAGCTGCATAGTGGGTCTCAAAGATATGCGTAGGCCAAAATACTTCCAATTAGAAGGTCATCCCAATTTGTTCTCCCATATCCACAGTGCTCATCAGGCATCTGAGGCCTGCTTGGTGTTATGTACAAATGCGAAGCCAGAGGTGAACGGGTTGTTGCTGCCATATGGGAGTGATTATGCTTTTTCCTCATTGTTTCCTGTCTTTTCACCCCAGCTCTACTGACTTTTGCTTCTCTGCTCGGTCTGCGTTGGCTCGGCTCCCTCCGCTTGTTTCAGGTTCTAAGCCCCTCCTGTAATTTAAGACTGGGAATGCTTAACAGCAGTCACTCATGCACGGGCGTCTACATTAGCACATGTTGTCCACCTCATCAGGGGCATACATTTGCTCAGTGATATGGAATTAAAGTTTTTTTTCCATTGCAAAGAACTTTGTTTCTCTTCTACACGTCCCATTTTCAGTTACATTCTTGTTGTCATCTTGCAAATGATAGCCCCATACATACATACAATATGACATTGTTCAGAGTGACTTTGAATCGGTTTCAAATAAGCAGGAAGCCAATCAAAAATTTGCTCCAAGTACCAAAATATAATGTCTATGGTGGAGACAGGAAAGACGGTCAGAATTCACACTGGAGTCGATGCGAGTCTCCGGTACAGCTGCTGGCTTTTTCTGTGCACAAACTAGTCGTTGTGGAAAGATGATAAATTGCTGTGGTAGCTTTCAGCCTGCTGCTAGTGTAGTCTGCTGGATCCCACCTTCGCTGCAGAGCTTTATCTTCTCATCTTACTGTCAGCCATTAAAAGAACCAACTTTCTCACAGCTAGTCTCAACAGACCCTGCTCGAGGAAGGGGGTAACCCCGTGAGGGATCCTGACAGACTGATAAATTAATACAATTTAGATGGGGGGATGATACTATATTAATATTAACAGAATCCTAACAGCGTAGCTCTGTAAATTTATTTTGGGTAAGTTTTTCTGTGGTGCTGTCAAAAAACGGGGGCTGATAGAGCTGGTAAACAATCATGTTGTTATTAAATGGACTGTGTAAGGTTGTGTTTTTGACATGGGAGGTCAAGTACAAAGTACCCTGCTGGTCAAGTGGTTAAAGACTTGAGATCACAGCCCAGTTCTTCCAACAAAAAAGGTGTTTATTGTGTTGCCATACAGAAACAAGAACAAAAGTGCAGCTGAAGCCCAAATTATAAAATTCACACTTGTTGCTAATGCCACATCATAAAGTCACTGAAACTGACTCCATGGCATAATAAATACTTGAAGACACCAATGATTTGAAGATGTATTTACCACTGTCAAAGAATGGTTCAAGGTCATTAAAGTCCTCTCTCCGTGTTGTTCTGCTTGTCTGTGTGTTTTTCAGTCTTACGTGATGAATTTAGACAGAATCCTGTTGATGTGATGGTCGCAGTGGGTGAGCCTGCAGTCCTCGAGTGCCAGCCACCCCGTGGACACCCTGAGCCCACAATCTCCTGGAGGAAAGATGGTTCCAACTTAGATGACAGAGATGAACGCATAACAGTAAAAGAAGCTGCTTTGACCTTAAACATTGCCCACTTTTCTGACCATTATTATTATTATTTCATTATATTCACATCACATCACATTTGAGAAGTTAGGTCCACTTATTTGTCTCAGTAGATCACACACACACACACACACACACACACACAGACACAGACACGCACACACACACACACACACACACACATATCTTTTTTTTTTTTATCAAATAATTGATTGATCTGTTATTTGTTTAAGCCAGTACTGTACTGTACTAAAAGAGGGTTTCAGTGTAAAATTCTGGCGTTTAGCTGCCTTTTTTAAATTTAAATTCAACGTACAAATTAAAACTCTGCTGGAATTTGGAAAAGAAACCTTGTGAAGTTGAGACTACAAGATAATTTTCTTGTGGCCACTGAAACTCTTTCTGGTTCTCATTACCAAAAATGTTGGTGGGAATTTGGAGAGATGATTTATTTGGCTCAGACAAAATGCTATTCATAGAACATTGCAGCAGAAAAAAGAGTGAAAATGTACTTTATACCACGTAGAAAAGAACACCAGCATGTGGTCGTATGAGCTGTGGTGTCAGTCTAATATATTATGGTATGTAGCATGCAGTAGACAGCAGTGATTTTATTTTCATGCTTTTGTATACACTAAATTTATGTTGCATTTAATGGCTTCCTGCTCCTTTAACCTGAGAACAACTTAGAGAACTGTGTGTGTGTGTGTGTGTGTGTATGTGTGAGCTGATTTGTTTACTTGAATGTATTCTCTTCCATGCTCCCAGGAACATGCAGGAGATTCAAAGCTCATGTTAGTGTGGAGTGACAGGTAGGGTCTCTGGGGGACTGTGATGGACAGAGTAGCTATCTCTGATTTAAGAAGAGGAAAGGATCAGAGCCAGGGGGGAGGCTCCTCTGAGGGAAATACAAAGGCTGCTTTTTCCTTTGTACTTTCTACGTGCCTGGCTTCGTCCTCCCTGATCATCTTTTTCTATATGGAAATGTGTCTTTGCCATGAGTGTTCTCTCAAAGACATTACTTACTGTACAAAGACCAAAGGAGTCTACCACAAGTGATTCATGGCTACTTTAAATCCTTTTGAGTGTTTCCCTTGTGGCCTTAGCTGTCAGTTATTAATAGTGATGTGCAGATCAAGTTCTGAGTTAACAGTTGGATTGGATGTTATGGATTTTAATTAAAAAGATGAGCGTCTTCATGCAGCAAAATACATACACATCACACTAAAGCAGCTAATGTATTTTCCCTCAGGGTATCTAAGACTATGTGAAGAGGAAACAGAAGACACTGAAGCATAAGAGGAAGAAAAGCTGAGGTTTCAGTGTCCGAGATGGAGGATTGACAAACCACATTTTCATTTTTTTTGCAGTGGAATTTCTGCTAAAAATGAGGAGCGGTCAGTCGAGGAAATAAAAAAGCTCTTGGTCTACTCTTTAATCAGCTGCTAAAGTTACAAGTGCAGTAAACAGGAAAAAAGTTGCAGAGCAGAAGTATAACATTAGTCAGTGGCAATGGTTAGATCATCTTTGCAGTCCTCGAGAAATACTTGCAGAAACTTTACAGTACCACAAAATCTGATGTTGGTTCATCAAGGGATGATTATTACATTTCTCCAAATGGCCACATTTTCCTGACAAATAGGACTGACTTTCTCCAGGATTTAAATAGTTAACCTCAATGAGCTGAAGTCAGTGTATTCTTTAAAATGGAAAACTGCAGAAAGGGAAGATTCAATAAGAGAAGTCTCAATAAGAAATCTGTTAACTGACATTTAACTAATGCAAAAAAGATCCATTGATAAATGTGTCTATGTCGTCCAGCCCCTCTGCAGCACTGAATTGGATAAGCAGTTAAGAATATGGATGGATGGATGGATGGATGGATGGATGGATGGATGGATGGATGGATGGATGGATGGATGGATGGATGGATGGATGGATCATTCATGGCTTATTCACAGCAGCTTATG